>OX328124.1:70009837-70164837 GCA_946811695.1 Gonocerus acuteangulatus
AATACACTAAAATCATTAGACTCAGTGCACAATACTGGAATCCGAATAGCTTTAGGAGCTTTTAGATCCAGTCCTGTGAAGAGTCTATATGCAGAGTCGGGAGAGCTTCCGCTAGATAATAGACGTCAGATGATTTGTCTTAAATTTATTACAAAATCAAAATCATTAAATTCACAGTGTGTAAATTCATTTTTTGATAATCCATATAAAGATCTCTACACTGAAAGAGGAACAAAACGTAAGCCGCTCATAGTGCGCTGTATGCTTGATAGAGAGAATGGACATGTTCTTACACAACGAAAAGCAACTTAAAAATTGACCTTACATTAACTAAATTTAAAAAGAAAATCGCACTTTCTAAACACTTTTACAAGACAACGTACAAGCATTTAACTGACACGACTACAGACACACTGTGCATATTTACAGATGGATCTAAGATGAATGACGGCGTCGGTGCAGCTGCTATTATAAATCAAGAAAAAAAACTCATTACTTTACCAAAAAGCACGAGCATATACACCGCTTAGCTGCATGGCATTCTCTTAGGTCTAACTAACGTACAGGCTACAACACAGAACATAACACTATGCTCGGACTCGTTAAGTTGTTTACTCTCCTTACACATATATAAGACTAATCCTGTCATCATTGACATTTTAGAACATATCATCAGACTTCAGACGCACAACATACAGGTAACAATGTTGTGGGTACCAGGACATGAAAATATTGGACAAACAACGACTGCGGACGAACAAGCAAAACACGCCAGCAGACGGGAATCAGTGGACTCTAACTTACTAACGACTGAAGACTTACATTTACTAATTACAGAAAATATCCGTTTTGAATGGCAAGCCTCATGGTACAGCACAAGAGATAACCTGCTAAGAGAGATAAAAAGCAGTACTCATGAATGGCAAGCTAGTACGCAGCTAACAAGACGTGATGAAGTAGTAATTACAAGACTGAGAATTGGACATATACATTTAACACATTCCCATCTCATGACAAGACAAAACAGTCCAATATGTCAGACATGCAACAGGCCACTGACAATTAAACACTTACTAACAGAATGCAAAACACGAGACTACTTAACAATACCATATCACATGTCCGAATTATTTTCCGAAAAAAGCCCACACATTGTTACCATACTACAACACTTACATAAACTAAAACTTTATAACAAAATATGACACAAAAAGCCTTATGTTCGCATCGTAATATGAAGGTATGGCTGTATGTGTGTGAGTCACTGTAAATGTGTGTGTGTGTGTGTGTGTGTGCGTTCGTGCGTGCGTGTGTGTGTGTGCGCGCACTTGGATGTGGCTTAAGAAGAATCCTCTTATTAAATCTCTACGAATACAGACACAGACATAATAATGATTTTTATCTTGCAATAAAAAATTATTTTACTAATTATTATCATAATTTTCTCAATTTTTATTAATTAACTGTGTAATTTTTCTTGTATATTTTATTTTTATCTATTTCTTTATTTTATCATTTTTTTTATTTTATTTTTTTAATTTTTTTTTTTTTTATTTTTTTTTTTGTATAAATTTTATATTGTTTTTTATTCATTTTGTTTTATTAACCATTTATGAGAGCAAATCGCCTTGCTGTTGTGAAGCTCCGTAAATAAATAAATAGATACCAGCACGTATACCGCGTTTCGTTACAATACAGCACAAATTACGACCGGTATGAGCAAATTAGTAATTTCTGTCCGGAGTAAACTCCCCCTTCTAGTCAACCGATTTAGTTTATTTTTACAACACATTTTTCTCTTTAGTTGACCACAACAAATACCGAGTTTCGTTGAAATATAACAAAAATTATGGCTGGTATTGACAAATAACTACTTTGGCTCCGGAGTAAACCCCCCCCCCCCTCCGGATGGACCAATTTCGTTGGTTAACGAACTCGATCAATCGTTTGATGGGGGAATACTATATACCAAGTTTCGTGGCGAAAAAAACAAAAACTCTGGCCTGTATCGTGTTAACGGACACATATATAACTATATATATATACATGTTAACTTGGGTCATTTTTAGTGTCTACTAGGTAGGATCGATAAAGATTCGAAGAAATTTTTCAAAAATTCCGTCATGAGTGCAACCTCAATAGCTAATTTCCTTCGGAGGAAAAGTGCTAATATTAAAATACAAAAAACTGTCAAATTTTCCATTCGAAAGCACTAATAACTTGCAAAAATTTTAGTACTATCGAAATTTGCTTAATCCTGTTTAAGAAATTTATTAATATTTCTTTTCACCTCCCATTGATAGCTATTCTGCAATAGTTTTCGAGAAATTTAAGAACAAATATGCATAGTCAGATCCGTTCAGAAATAAAATTATATAGGTATATTTCATAACAAATATATATAAATATATACAAAAATAACGAAAATTGAACAAAGTAATGTGAATTTAAAATGTCTCACTCCCATAGGTATGAGGTCTGGGGGACCGCAAGCTAATTCTGTACCCAAAGGCAGGTACAATATGAGAAATAAAGAGCTATTGACAGGGGATACGGGCCCTTCCCGACCAGTCTGAAATCTAAACAAGGTACAGCTGGTCGCGTCCCATTATACATACGCAATCAATTTAGTGTAATTGAGCCAAATATATATGAAGAATTGGGAGCGAAGAAGATATACAGGGTGCCCCAGTCTTAAACCGACAGACTTCGTATATCGATGGGGAATCGAAAAACTAAGTGAAAAAGTTTTTCACGCAAAAAAACGTTTTTGTTTTTTTTTACAAATCCCGATGTATCGCTCAAACGAAGGGTTGTACGAAAAAACACCTTCAGAAGTTGTAGCTTATTAAATTATCTTTAAGATGAGTCAGATCCGTTCAGAAATAAAATTATATAGGTATATTTCATGAAATTAAATAAAATGTATTTTATATATATATATATATATATATATATATATATATATATATATTTTCAAACACCGTTGAAGAATCGTCTTAGAAATAGTTTGAATATATTACCCATGTCTGCCTGGAAATAATTGTACTCAGGGTCCCTATACACACAGAACCGTTGACATTGCAATTTATTTTGTGCAAACCTAACAAAAAAAAATCGTTTTGCTGGTTATTGAACTAAACCTTCTATCTTATTAAAAATGTTAACAGCCCGTTTATGGCTCTATGGTTTTTGATATGTAGACATTTCTCGATTGTCATCTCCTTGTCTTATTTCCTCTGCATGTCAAGTATAAATTTTATTGTTATTTGATACCTACAGTTAAAATTAGTCGTTGTATGATTAGAAATATTAGTCGTTTGAAAAAGTTTTGAACAAAAACGAAAAAAATTCAATAATTTAATATTTGTACAGAATTATAAAAATGATGAATTATGTCAAATTAAGATATTTCATTAAGTTGCATTATAAATTAATGAATATTATTCATCTAATAAAACTAATTTTCATAAACCACACTATTAAAAATTGATTAGCAATTAACCAATATAAATGCATATATGAAACAACATAATATTTATTAAAATATGAACCATCAATAGCGAGGCATTTATTTAAATTTAACCTAAGGTTCTGGTTCAATTGATTTCTTTATTGGTTATTACATTCTGTACATATATGAATACATCTCGCAATATGATACAATATGAAGGTTCTGTGCTCAAGGCCTCCCAACTTCACCCTCGATTAACGTCAGAACGCTCAAATGACGTAGAAAGGGTCTACCCAAGCTCCCTCCTGCTCCGACCAGTGGCTGGAGTCGAAGATAGATCGGTGGGCCAATAATACTGACGGACTTAAAGAAAGAGAAAGCTATAGTTAACACTTCACTTCGACTCTCAGCAGATCTCTGGGCCACTGTCGCCTAGTCCCCTTGGTAGAGAGGGTGGATGGGTGACGCTCGATAGAGAGAGGACTTCAGGATTTTGATAAGTAGTAAGTCTGGATGGAAACGTTAGGATCTGGATAACATAATATGTTTAATGAGTGGGACATTGAGTTATTTATGAGGGTCGAGGTTAAAAATGTAGAAGGGGGCATCGACTATGGTTCTTAGGACTTTGGATAGGAATGTTTAGATACGTCTAGTTCTCCATGTTATCGCAGTTCTGCAGAGTTCTGATGTGTACATCCAAATGGGTTGCAGTAGTGATTTGTAAAAGATCAGTTCGTTGTCAGTACTTCGATTTGATTTGCGGTTCAATAGTGATGTCCAAATACTCTGTTAAGTTCCTTTGTGTTAATTTTTAAGTAATTTTATTTATTAATTATAGGTGCTCCGACTGCCAGGGTCAATAGCACCATTTTTATTTATTTTTTTTTTTTTATTTTTTTTTTTTTTAAGTAATATTGCAATTTAACCTAAGCAAAGGAAATACATTTATTAAAGGATACTTTAGTTTACCCCTACTCTAACAAATATTGTTCTCAAATAATGTGGTTTTGAATGACGATATCATTCTAGAAATTCATCACTATTTCTAACAACTTAATACACATTTTACATTTCACGCCTTTATTTAATCATTCCATACAGGAACCTACATTATTATGCCTAAAGGAGAAGTTCAAATTAGAATAGAAGATTACCACAATGTAAATATCTATCGACAATAATGTTATGTAATAATAGATACATAATGTAAATATACAATGTAATGAAATAATATAAGCTGTACATCGTCATGAAGCGGAACCCCAAAAAATAAATAATAATATTACAGCGCTTATCTCTCATTTTAGCGAATCGGACGCCATGATATAATAGAAAATGGCCCATCGTACGTAGAATACAAATATTTAGAAATAACTAAGTTTAGATGATCAAAATACCGATCAATTGCTTTTCGAATAAAATTGCTTCTATACTGATCACACTTGGTGGAAATTTGTGGGATGATATTTCTATGTCTTAGGAGGGTGTGAGGCAATACTAAAAGAAAAGTCCTGAAAAGTGAGTGTTGAGACTTTTTCTTGTGGGACAGTATAGTCGAATAGGACATCAATACCCATTAAGAGGTGGCTGGCTGTAAGTCTTATTTACAGCTGTTGGGTTGCAGCTGTGGCACACTACATCACCTTGCCTCAGCCTTAAATCTTATCGCCCTTCGCACATCTACATTATCCGCCTTTTTTGGGGGGTATTGTCTTTTCTTCAGTTCGAGGGTCTCTCAGACACGGTTTTACAATGGTTTATCTCAATGGAAACACTGCAACCATCTAATAGCGGCTTTGTTTTTTTAGCTATATTTCATTTAACCAGTATCTTCAGGCACGGAATTTTATTACAACGCTGTGTGGCGTCTGAATCGCCGCTGGCGCTCTCTTTTGTTTGTTTATTTTTTATAGCCTACTATTTTCAATAAAAAAAGTTATCAACGTGAAAATAAACAGCGTTATAAAAAGATTTTTTTTTTAAACTTTGAGGCACCAAAAATTTTACGCGTGATTTAGAGCTACACAGACCAAAGTAAAAGAAAAAAATGGGGGGAAAAGTTTAAATTAAAAAAAATCAGATTAATGAAAAGCTATTGAACGAATAAAAAATATGAAAATGTTTAGATTTTATTTTTTATTTCATTTTATTTTATGGTTACGAAATACTTATGAAACTTTAGTATACAAAATTAAAATGTGATATCATCACATATATGGTGTATATTCCCCATTAATAGCATTTTTATGTCATTATATTTGATTTGTAACCACTCCAATAAAGTTTCAGCCAAGCTTGGATCATCGGTAGAAATTTTCGAGGATCCAGAGTTTCTTAGAAGTGGCATAACTGTTATGCAAATGAACAATAGAGCAAAAATAACGAAAATTGAACAAAGTAATGTGAATTTAAATTGCCTCACTCCCATAGGTATGAGGTCTGGGGGACCGCAAGCTTTCTGTACCCAAAGGCAGGTACAATATGAGAAATAAAGAGCTATTGACAGGGGATACGGGCCCTTCCCGACCAGTCTGAAATCTAAACAAAGTACAGCTGGTCGCGTCCCATTATACATACGCAAGCCAGCGGTTCCAGGCTAAATATACTAAATCAATTTAGTGTAACTGAGCCAAATATATATGAAGAATTGGGAGCGAAGAAGATATACAGGGTGCCCCAGTCTTAAACCGACAGACTTCGTATATCGATGGGAAATCGAAAAACTAAGTGAAAAAGTTTTTCACGCAAAAAAACTTTTTTTTTTTTTTTTTTTTACAAATCCCGATGTATCGCTCAAACGAAGGGTTGTACGAAAAAACACCTTCAGAAGTTGTAGCTTATTAAATTATCTTTAAGATGAGACCAAGTTGAGCGTATTAGCTTGAATATTTTACGCGATAATTGTGTTTGAATAACCCATCGGATGGACATTTTGTTCCATAGACAGTTAGACATTTTTTGATCCGACGAACCGTCTGCGCGTGGAACGCAAAAACTGGAAAAAAATAATCTCGGTTCACTTTTTTTTTTTATTCTTTTATTTGTTTGTTGTTGTTTTTTTAATTTAAAATATCAGGTATATACAAATATTATTGTTCGTCAATTTATGGTATAACGTCTAATGGAGGCGTTCAATTTAAAAATTACAAAAATTAGAATTTTTTTTTCTTTATTCTTCCGTTAAGGAATAAGAGAGAATTTTCCCCAAAAAAGTTCGTACAACGCTTCGTTTAAGCGATAAATCCAGGGTTATAACAAAATAAAACACGTTATACAGGTATGTATGTAACTAGAGCTACTTGGAGTCTCATTGTGAATGAAGCCAAGGCAGAACCCGGGCTGTAGAGCTAAATAAGAAAATGTATCAAGTCCCTTTTAAGGAGTTACTGATAATATTTTTTTTTTTTTTTTTTTTTTTTTTTTTTTACGGCGCATCGACATCTAGGCCATTAGCGCCCACCATTATGTTAATAATTAAAAAAAAATGAAATAATTATTTTGATTATTTATTGTGAGCACCGTTATTTGAAGACAATTTCCGAATGAATGACAATGTTTTATTTCATCTATAAGTTCTATGCACATGGGGTGCATCGTGTACTTGTTTTGTAAACATTGGAGCGAACTGAGGGAGTCGCTGAAGATTATTATGTGCTATTACGCACGGGTAACCGGAAACCAAGCGCGTAAGGGCCTATTTAAACTATAGAAAGCCAGAGTGGCTCAATGGGACATTCTGTGGGGCAAGAAGGATAGCTTCTTGTCATATACAATTATTATTATAAGTAGGAATATTATAGATCCCTTAATTGTGTAATTTAATTAATATTCACCCATCAATATTTCACTTGAAGACATTGTGAAGGTATATAGAATATGGGATGACATGTTGGAGTTGGATGTGGAAAGAGCTGCCCTAAGATGGATTTATCCGAAGGAATCCGACTTGCAAATCGGCCAACAAAGGCTTCAGCAACACTCCTTTTCGATTGCCTCCGAATAACTCTCCTCTACAGTATACACAATTCTTCTCTACAGGAAATGAGATTTCTAACCAAATGCAATAACACAATGCTTTAATTAACTTCTTAAAAATAAGAAAAATCATTTAGCACGTTTTTGCCATATCGTGGATTTTTTTTTTCTTTTTGCTCAGTGTTTTAACCAATTCTGAAAATATAGTGATTTTATTTTACTAGTTTTATTAGTGATTTCCTTATCTTTGTACGTTTTTTAGACTAAATCTGTATAATATCTGTTATTAGCACTTTCCACCCATGAAAGATTTTTTGGACAATTTCTTCTGTCTGTTAGCAACATGGGCGGCCACAATTCTTGTGAGCTTTATTTTCACCATGAAACATGGTACATATTTGAATATATCCAACTAAATTGACCCATTAGAAAACTGATCCTGCCGGTAGCGATTCATTGTCCATCGCTCAATTCGAGTCATTAATGCCCCAAGTGGTTGGCATTCCTTAAAATAACAGAGGAAAACAAGAAAAATAAATTAACTAATTCAATCCATTAGGAATGGTCAGCCCAATTTACAAATATTATACACATACACATTATGTTTAATATGTCACAGAAAAATTTGTGAATACAAATAAATTTGTATTTATACACGTGAATACGCTTTCATTTCTAGTCACACTTATAAAAACGAATTTATTGATATTCGTATTTACATATCATCCCTACCATGTCAAACTATCAAATATGCAAATCGGAGCAAACTAAAGAACGAACATATTCTATCCATTGACGAAGTAACATATTGAAAAATGGACTTATTAGATACTTCATTTAAGGCATTAAGGGCTATCCTAAAGGGTTTAGAGTTGTGACAATTTACGACAAGCCGTATCGTCCACAATCCAAGAGCGAAGCCTCGAATCTGAAAAACGAGATTTTGCATTTTGTATTCGATAGTTAGACATGGTAGGGATGATATAAGTGAATTATGAATGAATTCGTATTCGTATTTATAAATACAATTATGCTCCACTCTGCAGCAGAGAAGCTCCATGTTGGTAAAACACATATGCATGACTGGGGATCAGAACGTAGTATTTCATAATGATCTCCTCTCTTCAAACATAGGTGAACGGCCTTAATGACATGATATTAATGTAGTGTAGGCAATACATCAGGGACGGACCTATCTGATCAAATTGTATTGAGTGCCACGTTTATCTCAATATTGTTAGGTCATAAATTAGCCCTCATAATTAACAGCTCATAGGAATAACAATTCTTATTAGGATAAGGATCTTCGCTGTCAATGCATAGCCAAATGTTCATCACTTCATACTGCATTACACATTCCATTGTAAAACATTACTTCCAGTTTAAAGAAGTAGAATAAAATAATTGCTCAAATCCCGTAAGATGTGAAAAATGACTATGGAAAATGATGACTGAATTTCAAAGTAACCCAAGATTCTGACAGGGAAACGTCTAGAATGGGTATGAAGAAGGGATTTAAAATGAATTTAGGGAGATTGTAAGAATAAGTAAATTTCTATAATAATGCATTGCGAGACAGTAAAATATGAAAGTAATTTGCTACAATCAAAAACCGTTATTACAAGAAAGAATAAGGCTTACTAGAAGAATTTGGACGAGTAATCCCCCGACGCAAAAGAAAAGAGGAAAATTAGAACAAAAGGACTGAACGATGAATCTAAACTACTGAAGGTAATAGTAAAAATGTAAAGCCGCCACGACAAAAGCTTATTCAGTAATAAAAACAGCTTAAACAAATCAAAACGGAGGCACTATTGAATAAACCTCTGTGGACGAGAACTTACTTTAACCTCAATATGAAGTACCACCACCAACCAGCATAATCAGTAAAATCCAAGATAAATTTAAACTAATTTGAACGAAGAAGTAAAAAAAAAAAAAAAAAAAAAAAAAAAAAAAAAAAATGAAAATAAAAAAGAAACTTCCTTCAGAAGAAAATATTTTTATTAAGAAGTCTAAGCTATGAAGCTAAACACATTATAGCTCTGATAACGATATAGAGAAAGAAAATCAATTAATCAGAAAAAAAACAATAAACCCAAAATTCTTAATAAAATATACTTTATAATAACAAAAACCAAAGATAATAAATTCGAAGAAAATATTTTTATTTATTTATTTATTTTACGAGCTTCGCAACAACGGCGACTTGCTCTTTTTTTTTTTTTAAGGTACAGTAAAAAATACAAATTTATATGTTCACAGTAATCGGTAACTTATAGTACTAAATACAACAAAAGTTTGAAAAGAGCATACGACAAAAGTTAGTAGGTTTGTATGTATGGACTACCCTCTGTAAGAAGTTCTTGTAGGTCGTGTGGAATGTTAAGTTTGTCGCGTCTTTTACATTCAGTGAGTATATGTTTAATTGTCAATGCTATGTTACAAACTCTGCATATCGGTTTGTCTTTTTTCTCCATGAGGTAATTATGTGTGAGCAACGAGTGTCCAATGCGAAGTCTGGTCAGTACTACTTGGTCTCTTCTTGTTAAGGTGTATCTAGGCGCACGGTAGTGCGCCAGGCCAAGTTCCGGCCTAAGCATACTGTGTGTATATTACAGGCGGTCTTAGAGCCGATTTTTACCCTCTCATAACTTTCAACCAGGTAAAGATAAAGTTATGAAATTTTACACAGGTATTATACTACTAGATGTGAGTAAAACTGGAAATTTTCATAATTCTAGATGAGATATAAGCTCATGTTTCTGAGATATAAGCGATCGAAAATCGGGATTTATAGGACTCACTCACTCACTGACTCATCAAAATTATTAGGCACTTCCCATGATGCTAGAGACTTGAAATTTTGCATGAAGATAGATATGAAGACGTTATTAAAGGAAAAAATCGAAAAATCGCGAAAAGTTGTGTTTGACACCGCTTCCGGGGCGGGGGCGTTCCAGTTTTGTACTTCCTTCGGAAACCCATCATTCCGTCCGAAACCCATGATGTGGGGTATCAAATGAATTGTCTCGGTATGAAGAACCTATATTTGATGTTTTAAGAAATAATAAGGCGCAAATAGGCTCGGTAAAAATCTTATACCTGCTGTCTGTCTGTACGTTTGTTCCTCTTACAAATCCGTACCGTTTGACCGATTTTGACCAAACTTGGGACACAGATGGGTCTTGATACGGGGAGAATCATAGGCTAGGTTAAATTTTCTATCAGCTGTCTGTCTGTCTGTTTGTTCCTTATACAAATTCACACCGTGTGACCGATTTTGACAAAATTTGACACACATGTCGGTCTTTATACGGGTAGTGTCATAGGCTAGTTAAAATCGTCTATCAGCTGTCTGTCTGCATGTTTGTTCCTTACACAAATTCACACCATTTGACCGATTTTGACCAAACTTGGCACGCAGGTAGGTTTTGTTCCATCGAAATGCCATCATTTCTTCTGAAACCCATCATGTGGAGTATCAAATGAATCGTCTTGGTAAGGAGAACCTATATTTGATGTTTGAAAAAATATTTCGACGCATCTTAACAAAAACAGTTGTGACTTCTTTCTTAAATGTAGTAAATAAAGTTGCAGGGTTCACTGCATAATATACTTCAAAGCAGATACTAAGTTTTTCAAAGTCGAGCCATCTAAATTACAAAGTTTAGGATCACAAACCCAAAATGTAACGTCTTTGTTGTTATCTTTTTCTTGAAGGCCTTCTGCACTTTCCCTATTGTGATCTTTATCCTCGGGATAAGGTTCCTGTGTTTTACAGTGTAATAGTTTAGTTAAGAGAGCAATCAATTTGTCCTCTAGAGTAATGTCATCTGGAAGAGCTTCTAACTTTTCTAGTCTAGTGATTAGATATATGTAGGTTGATTATTGGTATCAAATATCAAGCAGTAAGGAGAACCTTATGCAGAATCCAAGGACCCTGGTTTTATATGAAGTACAAAAGCCACTAGGTATGCGGCAACTAAATTCTATTTAATACATAGAAAAAAGTAATGAGATCCCAAAAAAAACATAAATGTGAAATAGAGGCCAAGTTCCTGCCCCCACAAAGAAACACCCCCTTCCTCAAAAATATCCCCTCCTAAAACCCCCCAAAAACGCCTTACCATTCTACACTCCAAAAAAGTAGTATGAGTTGGTGTATTAATTCAACCAAAAATATTTGCCAATACAAGAGATGATACAAGAAAGAAATGTCCAAGTTCATTACTTGGAAGACCTCATAGTTACTTACTAAGAACAGTAAAGACACTTCAACTGACCTTTAAAAACAACAATAAAAATACTTATATCCAGTTACTAAAATATCACTTTCCTCAAACAGGTTTATTCTTAAACTTGGCAATGTTTTTTTTTTTTTTGCCAAAATTATCTTTAGAGAAAAACTAAACAATGCCAAGTTTAAGAATATACCTGGTTGAGGAAAGTGATATTTTAGTAACTGGATATAAGTATTTTTATTGTTGTTTTTAAAGGTCAGTTGAAGTGTCTTTACTGTTCTTAGTAAGTAACTATGAGGTCTTCCAAGAAATGAACTTGGACATTTCTTTCTTGTATCATCTCTTGTATTGGAAAATATTTTTGGTTGAATTAATACACCAACTCATACTACTTTTTTGGAGTGTAGAATGGTAAGGCGTTTTGGGGGGGTTTTAGGAGGGGATATTTTTGAGGAAGGGGGTGTTTCTTTGTGGGGGCAGGAACTTGGCCTCTATTTCACATTTATGTTTTTTTGGGGATTGTTCTTTACTCCATGCATTTACTGTGTTCTTAATTTGTGATAATTTGTTGTTTGTTTGTAGCCAGTGATGCAACCTCGAAGAAAATAAAACTGAGGTAAAATATTTCATGTTTCAATATTTGTATTTTTCGCCTCTTATTAAGTTAATTCTATTTAATAATACAGATCTGTAACTCTCAAGAATCTCAACGCTCTCTTGCTCAATTTGTGATCATCTCCAAGTGTATCACAGAGAGAACCATGAGTGTCCATTTGGTTCCGTACGGCTTCGAAGGTTCTGCATTTTGTGAAAATGTGTGTTGAAAGTTTTTCAACACGTACTGTACATTCCGGGTTAGATTATTTTATATATAAATAAGCGTGGATGAGAGCAGTGTGTCATATTCGTATCATCGACAGAACCACCTCATCTCGCCTACTGTCTTGAGGTGAGGTTTTCCTTGCTAAGGTCATTCTTATTGCCATTCTGAGAGAATTAGATATTCAGTATATCTGTTTCTGAAAATGCATATCGATGAGGCCTAATATGATCACATTCCGAGAATTCTGTAAATAAAGGAGAGAAGATAGATAGTTTTCAATTAAACTATTAACTCCTTTGCTTTAAGTAGTTCTGCTGCATATATAGAACTTATATTCGGAAGGTACAGCATTTGTGATCCGGAATTGCATACTACTACACAAACTACGCCTTCATTAGTTCTAAAGCCATACCTTCCTCTAAGAAGCCCTGCTTGTTGAATACAGAGTGAATAATATGCTGAGGCAAGAGTAAGGTAAAGTCCTTGCTACCTGTTGTGCTTGGCGTGCTACAAAAGAGATTAGGGGTGCCGAGCGGAAAGCGGGAACTAAGTGTACTGAAATAGCATCAATGGCCATCGACCTCACGCTAGCTTTGCTCTACGACTAACGCCATAATTCATCGCTTATGCTACAACCACACCCCGAAAAAAAATGAGAAGAAACAACAAAATATAATTTGTTTGTTAAGTTTGTAGCGGCGACTCGCTCGCGTACTCATGCTTTGTGCCGACGGAAGTTGACACTTAGTTCCTTGGGCATCGTTCGCGAGCGTGTCATACGCTAGTTACAAACCCAACTGGGAATTAGTCCTAGGTTATCAGATGGTAATGAGAGTTGGTTATGAGAGTGTTGGTTGCTATGTACATAAGTGTTCCTGCCATTTTGTAATATTAAAATTGTGATTTCTGTGAAAGACCTAATACACGAAAAATAAGCAAATATTTTCGTATTTATTATATATTACGTGCATAAATGCGCAAAAAGTTGTTGTTCGTTTGGTAGCATCAACGTCTTTGAAGGTTGTCAGTCAACTCACAGAGCAATTTGGGAGAACTCGTTTATACTTGTGGTTGTATAAATGAAATTTTTATGTAAACTAAATACCAGTATTTTCACTAAGAGTTGTATTTTCTTAATTAGAAAGGATAAAACTAATCCGTTAAAATTCATGATCAATTCCGCACACTTCTTGTCACAACAATCTTCTTACGTTCTATAAGTTAACCGCCCTATTTTTTTTTTCATTGTGGCGTAGCAACAACTGGGCTATTAGCACTGTGCTATCTAAAGGTTATCACCCTTTTATAATGCTAACAGGAAGTGGACGTTTACCCATTAAGGAACTCACCACGTTGATGAACATCAGTGCTTCAACGGGTCCTGGTGTATTCAACGCGCGTAATACCGTTCGCTACCCGTTCTGTTATATACATTTTTTGATTATCTAACTCTTATCTTGATTGTTTAGGCATAATTGTTTGTTGTGGGAAATCGGGCATAGGTTATCCTATTTTACTGACAACTTAAAAAATTTTTTGTAGAGTCCTTAAAAGTCAGTTTATGGCCATCTTAATCGGGTGGCGATATTCATTGTGTTTAGTTCTGAAATGACATGCAAATGTTTATTTAGAATTTAGATTGGTAAAAATGAAGTTTCACGCCCTTAAAACCGATTTCTTTCAAATTTTGTAAAACAACGTATTTTGATGCACAAAACACGAATACGTTAAAAAAAAACCTTCGCATTCAACTAGGAAAGAAGTTATTAAGCACTAAAGTTCACTGTTATGCGGGTTATGAGATCTAATGTAAACAACTAAATTTGTGACGACTTTAAGGCATACATGCTAGGCGTTTCCACTCGCTCAAGAAGATAACAAAACCCCAGTCAATCCAACTCGCTAAAATTAATAGAATTCTAATAGAATATAATATTAAGCACTAAAGTTCACTCTTAGGAAGGTTATAAAACTAGGCGTCAACAGCGTATTTGTAAACACGCGCATGCGCAGATATGTAACATTGGGAAACACGGAACTCTCATTTGAAATGTTCAGAAACCATTTATTCAAAAATATTGTTAATTTCAAGGGCATCCTCACCCGTCGTCACCTGTCGCTTAAGGGCATACGTGCTATGCGTTTCCGCTCTCTACGCTCGCTCAAGAAGATAACAAAACCCCAGTCAATCCAAGTTGCTAAAATTAATAGAATCTATTAATTATTCTATTAACTTTAGTGCTTAATAACTTCTTTCCTAGTTAAATGCGAAGGTTTTTTTTTTTAACGTATTCGTGTTTAGTGCATCAAAATACGTTATTGTACAAAATTTGAAAGAAATCGGTTTTGAGAGCGTGAAACTTCATTTTTACCATTTAGATTTATTACACATGTTAATAGTTAGTTCAGTTTTTGGTTATGTGTGAAAATGTAAAAATACAAACTCCATGGTGTCTACTACTTTCGTGAAAGCCAATTTCGTGACTTTTTCGTGACATTTTCATGACTTGAAATGAAAATTTCGTGCCCATTAAAAAGAAAATAAATTCACTTAAAAAGAGAAAGCCAAAAGTATTAGCTTAAAATTATTTGTAAATTAAACGGATTACCGTGACACCTATAAACTCACAATTTTACGAACATTTAAAACAATTAATAAAACTGTATAAAATGTACACAAAAAATCTCGTTTTTAGTTTCGGGACTTTACTCTTGGATTGCAAATGGTACGGCATGTCGCAACTCTAACCCCTTTATAGAATAGCCTTTAATGCCTTAAATAAAGTATCGATAAGACCATTTTTTATGATATTATATCGTCAATGGATATATTATGTTCGTTCCTATATTGCTCCGATTTGCATATTCGTAAGTTTGCCATGGTAGGGACGATATGTTAAAGAGGATAGTTACATTAATTTTAAAAATGAAGACATGATGACTCTAGAATGACTACTCAAAAATATTAAACAATGGTAGCAGAAATCTAAATTTCTAAATAAATTACTAACTAAATATTTATTGCAAATGTACATAATTTAGTCAATTAAGGTCAAGCGCACACAGTGCGACTGTTCTGCAACTCCTGTTGCAAACCAGTTGCGCCTAAACCAGTTTGCAACTGAAACAAAACTTCTGTCCGCACACGGGTCTACTGGCAAAAGGCTAGTTGTAAATATGTTGCGCCTATGATGCAGTAAAAGTAAAATGTTTACTTAGTGTAGTACATGTTTGTTTTAAGGTCTTGGCTTGGCCTTGTGAGCTTATTATGTCAGATTCAGACAAAGAAGACGTTGGGGTCATTTTGTCTCAACACACTTTTATGACATTTTTTCCCTCACCAGCTCTGATTATGATGGCATTTGGTACATGGGTTACCTTCATAAAGACTAAGAAAAACACCAAATTTCAGCTTAATGTCTCAAACGGTTTCCAAAATACAAAGTTTTCAAGAAGTGGTCAAAATCTTGCTGTGGCAAAATATATAGTTCCACTCCTGTTTACGGTAGACACATGATGGTGTCAATTTTTAGTTCTTTATATGTACTTTAAAATGACATGTAACACATACGCTGTACTTGTGTACCATTCGCTGATGTATTATGTACTGTGAATCCAAAAACTCTAACAATGAGAATCTACTTCCTATCCGGAGATGAAATTTTTAGAAGCAATGAAATGTTATTCAAGTACCTCTAAAACATGTGTTTAAAATTTCCAACCACTTTCACAGTTTAACATTTATAAATATGAAAATTACTGATAATATTTATGTTTTATTTAAGCTGCCAGTCACCTAAAATGTTGTGCGTTTTTCTCCGAAAAGAAGCAAAAACGTAAAAAAAAAAAAAGTCAAAGGACTTTTTTTCTTTCTTTTTTCATCCAGCATCAAATCACGAAGTTTTGCCGTTTATTTTGGGGGACACCCTGTATATATAATACATAAACAGAGTATCCCCAAAATAAACGGCAAAACTTCGGGAATCGATGCAGGATGAAAAAAGAAAGAAAAAAAGTCCTTTGGCATTTCTCTCGTTTTTTCTTCGTTCCCAAGAAAAACGCAAAAAACAACATAATTGAGAAAAGGCATTCTTGCATAATGCCTATATAAAAATCATTAAAAGTATATGTTTTATCTTCTAACCCCTCTACCCTCCCACCTCTTCCCCCCCCCCAAAAACAACAAAAAATCTTCTTGGTCAAAAAAATTAAATGACGGAATGTAAAGCTGCAAGTTTAACATAATTAAAAAAATAGCTACTTTTCTTCAAAGGAAAGTCATAAAACACAAAACAACAAAACTTTCAATTCTTAAAACAATTTAACATTTGACACTGGACGCATACATAAATATAAAATAATAATTTATTCTTCTAATAATTCCTAACAATCCATTGACAGACTGGTTGGCATTTGTGCATTGGTCTGATGCGATGGATGCGGTGCTCCCTTGTGCCAATCTTTAATGTTAGACCAAATCTTTAATGTGGATTTCTTCGCATGGGGGAAGAAATCCAACAGCGTGAGGTCGGAAGAATGAGCCGGCCAGACAGGTCTTATCCAACGCCATGGAGGGTTAGTGTCCAACCAATTTTCGACGGCCCTTCCGTAGTGGCCTAGACTAAGACCCAGCTTCCCAATCTTTTTTTTTTTTTTTTTTTTTTTTTTTTTTTTTTTTTTTTTTTTTTTTTTTTTTTTTTTTTACGGCGCATCTTTTTTTTTACGGCGCATCTTCCCAATCTTTGTGACAAAAGTTCTTCCTCCAAGAACACCGAAAGTTTATTATCGAGGAATGTGTGGAAAAACTCTGCGTCAAGTCAAGGCGTCAACAAATGGAGACCTATTAATTCATTATTCCACAAAAAATCTGAGACATACTCACTCCTATATTTTGAGGTCGGGGAAGAGAGATCAAAGGAGGTGATGGTTGGGCTCGGAGGGTGAGAAAGATAAAACATATACTTTTAATGATTTTTATGTAGGCATTATGAAAGAATGCCTATTCAAAATTGTGTTTTAGTTTTTTGCGTTTTTCTTGGAAAAGAAGAAAAACGAGAAAAATGCCAAAGGACTTTTTTTCTATCTACCTTCATCCTGCATCGATTCCCGAAGTTTTGCCGTTTATTTTGGGGACACCCTGTATATATTTATATTTATAAATATATATATATATATATATATATATATATATATATATACACACACACACACACACACACACACACACACACAGGGTGATTCAGGTCTAAGTAGCCAAACTCTAGGAGGTGATTGTAGACATAATTTCCAACAAAAAAGTTCATTTCAAGTATGGTCCAATTCCGAAAGGAAAAGGAGCTATGCCCAACTTTCTGTTTTTTTGACGTAGTCATGATTTTTAATGAATAAGAACGGTTTTCTCAAAAACTATTCAAAATAATTAAACTCTAATTATGCTATCATAAAAAAGACAAAATTTCCTTTAAAAATACATTAATTTAATTCAGTAAAGCTATTATTAAAAGATACTTTCAGGACGTCCAATAACGCACTTCTATTTTTATGAATCAAAGTATTTTCGCGATTTTTTTCCTCAGTCCCCTAAAGGACTAGAGATTCAATACTTACAGGAAAACTTCTACATTTAGTAAGCATTAAATCTATGAAAATGAAGTGGAGGTTTATTGAGGGATAAATTGAACGATTGGCTCCCTTTTGTCAAAAAAATGTGGAATGTAGTTTTGTTACTTTCAAATACCTTGTGTGAAGAAATAAAAAGAATTAATTTTTAAATGGCTAAACTGTGGGTATCCATTGTCCATTCCGGAAGCAATAAATATAACTGAATGAAACGATTGGAAAAGTTTTTCATTTGAGAGATCTGTTACATTTCATGTTTTTCAATTTTTCATTGAATTTTGTTTTACATGATGTATTTGGCACCCAGTTTTGACTAGAAATTTTGAGCGGAGAATTCAAAAAGATTGCAGGTTAGTTGAATATCAATGAAAATTTGTGAAACACAAAATGTAACAGATATCCCAAATGAAAAACTTTTCCAATCATTTCTTTCAGTTACTTTTTATTGCTTCTGGACTGGACAATGGATACCCACAGTTTGGCCAATAAACAATGAATAATTTTTAATTTTTTCACACAAGGTATTTGAAAGTAACAAAACTACATTCCACATTTTTTTGACAAAAGGGAGCCAACCTTTCAATTTATCCACGAATAAACCTCCACTTCATTTGCCTTCGTCTTTAATCCGTTAGGGGGCTAAGGAAAAAAATCGCGAAAAAACTCTCATTCATTGATAAAAACAGTAGTGCGTTATTGGACGTCCAGAAATGATCTTTTAATAATAATTCTAGTGAATTAAATTACTGTTTTTTTAAAGGAAATTTTATCTATTTTATGATGGCATAATTCGAATTTAATTATCTTGAACAGTTTTTGAGCAATCCTTTCTTATTCATTAAAAAACATAACAACGTTAAAAAAACAGAAAATTGGACAAAGCTCCTTTTCCTTTCGGAATCGGACCATACTTCAAATGAACTTTTTTGTTGGAAATGATGTCTACAATCACCTCCTAGAGATTAGCTACTTAGACCTGAATCACCCTATATATATATATATATATATATATATATATATATATATATATATATATATATATATATATATATGTCTCAACCACCGTTATATTCGTGATCTATGAGGTCAGAAACATGAAATTTTCGTGTTGGCATTTCCGGATTGCGTCATGAGGTTAACCTCATAAGCGGGAGTACGGTAAAAAGGGGAAGCTGGCACAGTTTCGTGGGGAAAATGGCGGCGCCCATGATTCCCCCGCCAAAAGAAGGAGGAAGGTAATATAAAAGTCTTAGCCGGTATGTCTTCCTCGTCAATGTCAGGTTATGTGTCTCCAATTAGTCAGGTTATGTTCCTCCCTAATCATCTAGCTGTTCTGACCGTGTCGGGAAGGGGGGGGGATGGCGGAGGCCATGGAGTTCTAGCCACATTTAATATCCTCTTTGAAAAGCTCTTTGGATGACCTTGAGTAACCAAGTATGACCCTAAAATTATAAAAGGTTTGAAGCAGCTCCTTCGCCTCATTTTTCATCCAGCCTCCGAGGAGTAAACATCGCAGCTAGCGCATCAGCCAGCATTGAGCCACTACTCATCTAACAGCCAGCGTTCCAGCCATTACTACTCAGCCAGCGCTCCAGCTAGCATTCCGCTAATCCACCGACTGTTCAGTCAGCCAATTATCCGGACTGCGTCCTACCTAGCTTTCAGTCTCGCCATTGTAAGGTCAGACCTATTTACCATAAGCCAATTCAGAGATCAGCATAACTATATTAGTTTATATTAAAGTTCTCATACCTAACAGTCAATATGTTCACCTGTACCATCTGCGAAAAATCTTTTGAAAAACAAATAGATTTTAATCTACACAAAGTAGTTATACATAACATTTTAATGGGTCAACCGTGTAACGTTTGTGGTGCTATTATTAGCGAAAAACATCTAAAGAGACATGAATTGTCTTGCGGTAAACTTTATAAATGTAAAAATTGCGGAAAAAAACTTCAGAAACGAGCATTGCGGCAAACGAAATGAAGAGGTGTGTGGAGAGGTTTTACCTAAACTTTTCAAAAAAGAGCCTTCGAAGTACGAATTAATAACAGCAGCTCCTAACAGTGAAGGGTTGACGGAATATGAATGTGCTTTCGAAAGTCGGTTGAAATCATATTTTATTCAAAGCAAAGATTGCCATGATTTAATATCATTCCTATATTCATGCAAGAACCGTATAGTAACGACTATCAGAGAGCAGTTAGAACTGTATAAAACATTAAAAGTAAACCTGATGGTAGAATGTAGGTTTAAAAACAGTGTGGGTGAAATTACCGATCGAGCATTTAAAACTACAAACGCTTCAATACATAAAGAAACTGATTTAGAAGAGCTATTGTTTAAGAAATTTAAAAAACTAAAAACTGAAATGGAAGAGTCGATGATGAAGAAAAGTGGATGGAGTCTATTAAATATCGACGGGTTAAGGCTTAAAATAAATAAATACAACCCACTACGCGGAAGTACATACATTCCTTTACCTACCAGTATACCTAATAAGCACGCATGTATTAATGTGGAAAATTACGATGAAAAGTGCTTTATGTACTCTATACTTGCAACATTCATCCAAACAAATCCTCAACGAGTTACAAAATACAAGACTTTATTAGACAAATACGACTTCTCACCCATATCATTTCCTACGCCGCTTGACAAGATAAAATACTTTGAAAGGGCTAACAATATGTCAATAAACGTATTTGGTTTAGAGAAAAATGAAACACTTTATCCATTAAAAGTGGTGGATAATGAACTTCCGGAGCATCGAGATCTTCTGCTACTTGAGGATGGAGAAAAAAACCATTACGTGTACATGCAAGATTTTGAAAAACTCGCCAGAAAACAAATTACTAATCACAAAGATAAAATATATGTTTGTAAAAGATGCTTCACAGATTTTGATGATCGATATGGAGAGAACGGCAGTACGAAATTGGAGGAGCATAAAAGACTGTGTTTTCATCATCCGATTGCCAGAATAGAAATGCCAACCAAAAAACCTATACTTCATTTTAAAAATGTAGAACGCACACTCAAAGTACCATTCGTAATATATGCAGATTTTGAAAGCATTCTATTACCGCATAGCACATGCCGACCTGCAGCTACCTCGAGCTATACATTACCATATCAAAATCATATCCCAATGAGCTATGCAATTTATGTAAAAAGTATAAACTCGATGGAAAATATTAAAACTTCGCTGCCAACAAAGCCGATCATTTATAGAGGAGCCAACACTGCTGAAACATTTATGAGTCAGCTAAAAGAAATTGCTGAAGAAATATCACGCATTTATAAGTTCAACGAGCCTATACATGAACTCTCGGAAGAACAGGAACTATAATATCTAAAATCGGAAAAGTGCTACTTATGTGAGAGAGGCTTTTCAGAAAAAAATTGGAAAGTTAAAGACCATTGCCACATAACAGGACACTACAGAGGAAGTGCACACAACAAAACACCTAATTTTATACCCGTTATTATACACAATCTAAGTGCTTATGACGCACATTACATTGTAAAACAACTTGGGTACGATGAAGAAAGGGTTGAAGTTATACCACATTTTGAAGAAAAGTATATCTCTTTTAGCAAATATGTTGGGAAAGTTCAACTGAGGTTTATTGATTCTTTCCGATTCTTATCCTCTAGTTTAGAGAAAGTAGTTAAAAATTTGCCCAGCCTTCCTGAAACAGTCAAGTACTTGGGTATGTATCTGTTTGAAACATTCAGGAGCAGTACCCTTAAATCGCATTCACTTGATCCCGCCCATTACTTTACATTGCCGGGACTAGCTTGGGATGCAATGCTCAAATACACTAATATAGAGCTGGAACTCCTTCAAGACTACGAACAGCTCTTAATGATTGAATCTGGTATCAGAGGAGGCATATATATGTCAAGTATCTCACAGATATGGCGAAGCTAATAATAAATACCTTCAGGGATATGACAAAAAGAGACCGTCTCAGTTTATAACTTACGAAGATGCTAATAACCAATATGGATGGGCTATGTGTCACTTCCTTCCTTTTGGAGGCTTTCGGTGGGTGGATCCTGCAAATATAGATTTGTCAAAAATGAAAGAAGACTACCAAAACGGATACATATTAGAAGTTCACATTGTCTACCCAGAATCACTTCACAAAGCACATAGTGATTTTCTATTTCTTCCTGAATCTATTACCCCACCTGGCTCACCCTTCAGAAAACTAATCCCTCACTTGGGAAGTAGAAAACACTATGTTGTTCATTATATGTGTTTAAAACAAGCTTTGGACCATGGGTTAAAATTAATTAAAATACATAGAGCCCTTAAATTTCAGCAATCTCCATGGCTCAGAATGTACGTCGAATACAACAATAATCTCAGAAAATCAGCTAGAAACGATTTCGAAAAAGATCTTTATAAGTTATACAACAATGCAATATTTGGAAAAACAATGGAAAGCCTATGAAAAAGAATGGATATTCGTCTTGTAACTAATGCGAAACAATTAGAAAAGCTTATAGCTAAACCTACATTTATCGATAGAACAATATATGGCTCCAATTTAGTCGGTGTGCATCTAGCAAAAAGAAACATTATTTATGATAAGCCTATATAAATAGGGATGTGCATTCTAGATATTTCGAAAACACTTATGTATCAGTACCATTATGACGTTCTTCTTCCATTTTACGGTAGCGAACGTCTAAAGGTAATGTATACCGATACAGATTCATTTATACACCTCATCCAAACAGAAGACATTTTTGAAGATAAATTACATTTTGCTGATTTTCTTGACACTTCAGACTATCCTACTGATCACCCATGTTATTCTGCTCTAAATAAAAAGGTCTTGGGAAAATTTAAAGACGAAGCTCAGGGAAAAATAATAACAGCCTTTGTCGGATTAAGAGCCAAAATTTATGCATTAAAAGCTGATAAATCAATTATTAAAAAAGCAAAAGGAGTGAAAAAAAGTTCTTTAGAACGATTTTTAGGATTTGACGACTACGTTAATTGCTTATTTTCTAGAAAATCTATGTTTACTCCAATGAATGTTATAATGTCTAAAAAACATGACATTGCTACTTATGAAATCAACAAACTATCGCTTTCTCCATTCGACGACAAGCGTGTTATAATGGCAGATGGAATAACAACAAGAGCAATCGGATTCACGCCGTTGGATCACACGGATGAGAAGAAATAATAGCACAGAGCAACGTTTCAATTATCAACCATTTGTTTATTATTTATGTTTAACTATGTACTTATTTATTTTATAGATCTTCGCATTTCTACTGTATTTTAACTACGAATTGAACATGTTTTACCAATGCAATGTATTCCAGTAAAAAATTGTGTTAAATTATGTTTTTAAAATATATGTTTGTTGTTGTTTTAGCGCGGTTCCTCCCTCCCCCATAGGGAGGAACCCCGCTTATAGGGTTGATACAATGAAACAATCCGGAAGTGCCGACTAGAAAATTTCGCGTTTCAGAACCCCTAGAGACCGAAAATAACGGTGGTTCAAATTTGTATATATATATATATATATGTATATATTTATTTATATATATATATATGTATATATTTATTTATATATATATATATTTGTCTGTTCGCTCTCTAGCTAGAAGACGAATGGTCCGATTTTGATGACATTTGGTACAAAAATCCTTCGTCCAATTTGAAAGGTCAAGTTCGTTAACCAGCAAAATCCGCCTACTGGAAGATGGCGTTTGGGGCGAAATTCGCACAAAAAAAATCGTAACGCTTACGTTTTTGAGTTCATAAGCTTCTAAGTACTCGTTTTATATGATTCCTGGGCTAGAAAAACGAATGAAACCATTTTCAAGGCGATAGCTTTAACCGTTTTCGAGAAAATTGGAAAAATATTTTTTGAATACCGTTTTTGGTTTGGGTACTTAGAATCATGGGATTCAGTTGAAACATTTTCTGCATGTTCTACTTTCATCAAAACTAATATGTTGAAATTTTGGTTACGTTTGGAGTTAAGGAAGGGTTAGAATAAAATATTTTATTAACAGACTTAAAAAGTTTTGGTAACTTTGTATATTTTCCTTAATATCTCGAAAAAGGTTGAGAATCTTGGTAAACCGAAGAATACCATTAGAAAGCTTACTAAATGCTCTACAAAAAAGGTTCTGATGAAAGTTTTGATTAGGCGATGTAAATCGGAGAAATAAGTGCTTAAAACATTAAAGTAATTGATTTTGCTTATTCGAACTGTTCTTTTTGTCTGTTTTTATTCCTTGTTATTTTTTAATTGCTTATAGTTGGATAATGTATTTTACAATAAAACAGATTAAGCAAAATAAGAAAAACAATTCATTGTTAGAAATATAGCTTGCCAAGAGAAAAAGATTCGATGACGTCTTTTGAATATTTTCAATTGCCTTTATGCTGTTGGTTTTTTTATTTTATTTTTTAATTGACTTTATCTGTAGAATTATTACTATAGTAAAAGAACACAGGAATGTGTGAAAATATTTGATATTATCCAATTCATTGAAACGTATGAAATGAAGTATCGGTAGAAGAGGATTCTAGAGTCTTGCGGACCTGACCCCAGGTATACCATAGCCATAAAACCCTTTCAATAAAGGCCGAGGAAAATATTATCTGTTTCTATTCTATGCTTTTCAAATGAGAATAGGGATATGAAGGGCTAGCGCCTTGGATTCATAAGCGGGAGATGGTGGGTTCGATTCCCAACCTCCGGCAGGAATTTTATCATCCCACTGCTCGCTGGTGAAATTCCTCGCTACACCCTGGATGTCGGCGCTAATGACCTAGATGTAGATGTGCCGTAAAAAAAAAAAAAAAAAAAAAAAAAAAAAAAAAAAAAAAAAAAAAACTGGAACCGCGCTAAGATGACGCAGTTCCTGCGAGTCGGACTTTTTTGGTTTGTTTTTACAAATAAAAAAATGTTAGTTTTTGTGTATTCTTTTTGCATTAAACATTTTTCCTAAAATTCTAATAATTGTTATAATTTAAAAAATAAATGGGTTGATAAAAATTAGGTTTTTTATAAAATTGTTGTTAGAAAGTTGTAAAAGTAATCGTTTATCATTTAGTCGATTGTTTAGTCAATATTTTATTCAAAAGCCAGTCGGTTAATTAGTTAGTCGACCAGTCGTTCGCTAAGTCAATAAGTTGATTATTTAGTAAAAACATTGGTTGGTTGTTAAATTATTCAGTCAACTCGTCAGCTGTTAAGTCGGACAGTACCTAGATTTTTGTTAAATATAACGAAAAGGTGTTGTTTCAAAATGAAATTACACATAAGATTAAAAAAAAAAAACAATCCATATATCATAATATGATTAGTTCTGATATTAATAACATTTATTTTTTCTCCTTTTGATGATAAAAGGTATATTCGAGAAGACCGGATCAACACATTGGTTCATGGTTATCATAAATTAACTGAGGTGAAAAAAAGATTTATTTAAAAAGTAAATTAAAAAAGCAAAAAAAATATTAAACAAGAAGTTAACCACCACCTAAGTATTCTAGAAACCAAGCAGTCTTGTTCTCGAGACTAGGTCTACGAGGCTATAAGCACTCGTAAAGCGTGAACGAAGGTCCCTGACGTGGCTATAAACGCCCGTAAACCGTGAATGTCTGTGAATGAAGGTCCCTGGCGTGGCTATGAACGCCCGTAAACCATGTATGAATGAAGATCCCTAACGTGGCTATAAACGCCCGTAAACCACGAATAAAGGTCCCTGGCGTGGCTATAAACGCCGTAAACCACAGTACCTTTCTTGAGTTCTAGAGTTTTTCCCCTTCAACGTATCTCCACCTTGCCGTGGATAAGGGGCTTAAGGTGCATGCCACTTAACTAAGAGAGATACATAAACTTTACATAAAATACCTTATTAAAAATCTATCATGATTTTAGTTCTGTACACTGATTATTGTATTATGTTAAGTCAAAGATGATGTACGTTTTCTTCTTTTAACATCACCAATCACCGAATAGAATATATGATTGAAAACCCTGTTAAAAGCCCGAATTATGCCCATAAGTAAGTATTATTAACATTATTCATTTTTATATCTACTTTGTTTTAATTACCTGATTCAATTTCTTCGGCGTTTTTAGGCTAATTTTTGTAAAATTCGACAATGTTGCATTAATTTTTTAATTTGTATAAAAATAGCAAGAATGGTCTGCCTTTTATTGTTTTATATACTCATCAGATATTCATAGAAGGTAGGCGTTTGGGTAGAAAAAACATTGTATAAGACCCCGTCCTCATTTAAATCTACTATTACTTGGATGCAATCACCATACTTCGTTTTTGTCTTCGCAAAACTAAATATTTTTCTCCTTTTTCAATTTCTCGATTCTTTTTTTTTTTTTAAATGAATAGACTTTTTTTTACTTTTTTAGACACAATTTTTTACTGGAATACATTGCATTGGTAAAACATGTTCAATTCGTAGTTAAAATACAGTAGAAATGCGAAGATCTATAAAATAAATAAGTACATAGTTAAACATAAATAATAAACAAATGGTTGATAATTGAAACGTTGCTCTGTGCTATTATTTCTTCTCATCCGTGTGATCCAACGGCGTGAATCCGATTGCTCTTGTTGTTATTCCATCTGCCATTATAACACGCTTGTCGTCGAATGGAGAAAGCGATAGTTTGTTGATTTCATAAGTAGCAATGTCATGTTTTTTAGACATTATAACATTTATTGGAGTAAACATAGATTTTCCAGAAAATAAGCAATTAACGTAGTCGTCAAATCCTAAAAATCGTTCTAAAGAACTTTTTTTCACTCCTTTTGCTTTTAGCGCGGTTCCTCCCTCCCCCATAGGGAGGAACCCCGCTTATAAGGTTGATACAATGAAACAATCCGGAAGTGCCGACTAGAAAATTTCGCGTTTCAGAACCCCTAGAAACCGAAAATAACGGTGGTTCAAATTTGTATATATATATATATGTATATATTTTTATATACATATATATATATATATATATATATATATATATATATATTTGTCTGTTCGCTCTCTAGGTAGAAGACGAATGGTCCGATTTTGTTGAAATTTGGTACAAAAATCTGTCGTCCAATTTGAAAGGTCAAGTTCGTTAACCAGCAAAATCCGCCCACTGGAAGATGGCGTTTGGGGCGAAATTCGCGCAGAAAAGATCGTAACGCTTACGTTTTTGAGTTCATAAGCTTGTAAGTACTCGTTTTATAGGCTTCTTGGGCTAGGAAAACGAATGAAACCATTTTCAAGGCGATAGCTTTAACCGTTGTCGAGAAAATTGGAACAATAGTTTTTGAATACCGTTTTTGGTTTGGGTACTTAGAATAACGGGATTCAGTTGAAACATTATCTGCATGTTCTACTTTCATTAAAACTAATATGTTGAAAGTTATGTTACGTTTGGAGTTAAGGAAGGGTTAGAATAAAATATTTTATGAACAGACATGAAAAGTTTTGGAAACTTCGTATACTTTCATTAATATCTCGAACACGGTTGGGAAATCGTGGTAAGTGGATTGAAACTATTTGAAAGCTTGCTAAATTCTCTACAAAAATGATTCTAAAACTATTTTTGATTAGGTTATGTCAATCGGCGAAATAAGTGCTTAAAACTTCAAATACGTCTGTTTTGTTCTTATGAACGGGTTTTTGTCGTTCTTTTTGTAATTTTTGTCTCTTTCCCTTGGTTTTTTATTGCTTTTTATTTTTGTAATTTCTTATGTTGTATTTGTAAGGAAAATGTATGTGTGTGTAAAACAGGATAGGTAAAATGAGACCAATTTTCTGTTGTCAGAAATAATAAAAAGTTTTGGGAACTTCGTATAATTTCTTAATATCTCGAAAACGGTTGAAAATCTTGGGAAGCGAAAGGTTACCATTCGAAAGCTTACTAAATGGTCTACAAGAAAGGTTCTAAAGAAAGTTTTGAATAAGCGATGTCAATCGGAGTGCTTAAAACTTTTAAGTAATTGATTTCGCTTATTCGAACTGTTCTTTTTGTCTTTGATTTTGGTACTTAGAATTATGGGATTCAGTTGAAACATTTTCTGCAAGTTCGAATTTTATCAACACTAATATGTTGAAATTTTGGTTACGTTTGGAGTAAAGGAAGGGTTAGAATAAAATATTTTATTAACAGACAAGAAAAGTTTTGGTAACCTTTTATACTTTCGTTAGTATCTCGAAAACCGTTGACAATCTTGGGAAGCGAAAGGTTACCATTCGAAAGCTTACTAAATGGTCTACAAAAAAGGTTCTACAGAAAGTTTTGAATAAGCGATGTCAATCGGATAAATAAGTGCTTAAACTTTGAAGTAATTGATTTTGTTTATTCGAACGGTTCTTTTTGTCTTTGATTTTGGTACTTCGAATTATGGGATTCAGTTGAAACATTTTCTGCATGTTCTAATTTCATCAAAACTAGTATGCTGAAAATTTACTTACGTTTGGAGTTAAGGAAGGGTTAAATTAAAATAATTTATTAATAGAGATGAAAAGCTTTGGAAACTTCGTTTACTTTCCTTAATTTTTTTTTTTTTTTTTTTTTTTTTTTTTTTTTTTTTTTTTTTTTTTTAACGGCGCATCTACATCTTGGTCATTAGCGCCACTTTCCTTAATATCTCGAAAACGGTTGAGAATCTTGGTAAACGAATGGTTACCATTCGAAAGCTTACTAAATGCTCTAGAAAACAGGTTCTGAAGAAAGTTTTGATTAGGCGATGTCAAATGGAGAAATAAGTACATATAACTTAGAAGTTTGATAAACGATAATTGATTTCGTTTATTTATACGGTTCTTTTTGTCTGTTTTTATTTCTTGTTATTTTGTTATTGCTTCTAGTAGGAGGATGTATTTCTCAATAAAACAGGGGAATAAATACAAATTCTTTGAACCTGTAACAGAACTGAAAACGTAGGGTCAGTCCGGGTCGACGTAGTAGGCCGGTTCAGGTAGGCTTTTATTGCACTTCATAAATCAAGATTCATTGTTCTCATCAAGCATTCTAGGACAGCTGACAGTTACCTTTACCTGTAGGAAGTCATGCAGCCAAATTCTATACTAGAAATATAATTATATTTTGTGGTTGAATGTGGCCGTAGTTCAATAAAAAATAACACTACTTTCTCATTTTCATGTACAATTTTATTTTGTTTAATTGCATTTAAAAGTAAAATGGATATGTTAGCACTGCAAGTTAAGTAAATTAGAAATATATTCGTAGAAGAGTCTTCGTAGACCGAAACTTGGGACGGCAGAAAGAGTAATTTCTGCTTAGGATAGTTTCATCCCTAGCCGAAAATCTTGTTTTTTTTTTTTTTTTTCATATTTGTTTAGGATGAATGTTGCAAGTATAGAGTACATAAAGCACTTTTCATCGTAATTTTCCACATTAATACATGTGTGCTTATTAGCTATACTGGTAGGTAAAGGAATGTATGTACTTCCGCGTAGTGGGTTGTATTTATTTATTTTAAGCCTTAACCCGTCGATATTTAATAGACTCCATCCACTTTTCTTCATCATCGACTCTTCCATTTCAGTTTTTAGTTTTTTAAATTTCTTAAACAATAGCTCTTCTAAATCAGTTTCTTTATGTATTGAAGCGTTTGTAGTTTTAAATGCTCGATCGGTTATTTCACCCACACTGTTTTTAAACCTACATTCTACCATCAGGTTTACTTTTAATGCTTTATACAGTTCTAACTGCTCTCTGATAGTCGTTACTATACGGTTCTTGCATGAATATAGGAATGATATTAAATCATGGCAATCTTTGCTTTGAATAAAATATGATTTCAACCGACTTTCGAAAGCACATTCATATTCCGTCAACCCTTCACTGTTAGGAGCTGCTGTTATTAATTCGTACTTCGAAGGCTCTTTTTTGAAAAGTTTAGGTAAAACCTCTCCACACACCTCTTCATTTCGTTTGCCGCAATGCTCGTTTCTGAAGTTTTTTTCCGCAATTTTTACATTTATAAAGTTTACCGCAAGACAATTCATGTCTCTTTAGATGTTTTTCGCTAATAATAGCACCACAAACGTTACACGGTTGACCCATTAAAATGTTATGTATAACTACTTTGTGTAGATTAAAATCTATTTGTTTTTCAAAAGATTTTTCGCAGATGGTACAGGTGAACATATTGACTGTTAGGTATGAGAACTTTAATATAAACTAATATAGTTATGCTGATCTCTGAATTGGCTTATGGTAAATAGGTCTGACCTTACAATGGCGAGACTGAAAGCTAGGTAGGACGCAGTCCGGATAATTGGCTGACTGAACAGTCGGTGGATTAGCGGAATGCTAGCTGGAGCGCTGGCTGAGTAGTAATGGCTGGAGCGCTGGCTGTTAGATGAGTAGTGGCTCAATGCTGGCTGATGCGCTAGCTGCGATGTTTACTCCTCGGAGGCTGGATGAAAAATGAGGCGAAGGAGCTGCTTCAAACCTTTTATAATTTTAGGGTCATACTTGGTTACTCAAGGTCATCCAAAGAGCTTTTCAAAGAGGATATTAAATGTGGCTAGAACTCCATGGCCTCCGCCATCCCCCCCCCCCCTTCCCGACACGGTCAGAACAGCTAGATGATTAGGTAGGAACATAACCTGACTAATCAGATTGATCATGTGTTGATTACGATCAGGCATGCATCAAATATAATCGATGTTAAGACCATGAGAGGACCTAACTGTGACTCCGACCACTATCTAGTCAAGGCACGTCTGAGGCAAAGAATAGCCAAAGTGGCAAAGCCTAAAAGCATTAAGAGGACTAAATGGAACACTGAATGCTTGAAAGATGAAGGAAAGTGCAAGCAATATCAGGACGCTTTAGACAGAAGTATAACCAATGAAAAAATGACAGATAGGACTATAAATGTGGAAGAAAAGTGGACGATAGTAAAAGAAACTATTAATGCCGTAGCCAAAGAAACTTTAGGTGAAGCTGAAAATGTAAGGAATGCTGAATGGTTTAATGAGGATTGTAGGAAGGCGGTAGAGAAAAGAAATCAGGCAAGACAAAAAATGCTTCAAAGGCAAACCAGACAAAATTACGAAAGCTACTGTTTACTGAGAAAAGAGGTGAAAAAGATTTGCAGGCAAGAAAAGAGAAAAATGCTAAACAGTAGGATAGAAAACATTGAAAAAATGAACTTGGAGCAAGAAAGTAAAAAATTTTACAAAGAAGTGAACTGGTTTAGGAAAGGGTTCCAGCCCAAGTTTACTGGTTGCAGAAATAAGGAAGGCAAAATGATAGAGGGTGAGGTCAATGTTTTAAAAAGATGGACAGAACATTTTACAGAGCTTCTAAATGTAACACATGAAAGTGATGCCATTAGTGGAAATGAGCTCAAAAATGATAATAAAATTTCTGAAAATGAAAATAAAAATGAAGAGGGTCCATTGCCCCGACCTGAGGTAGATAAACCTACTAGAATAGAAATAGAAGATGGTATTAGAGCATTGAAAAATTGTAAAGCACCAGGCGAAGATAAAATAGTAGCGGAACTAGTTAAAAATAGTAGCTGTAAAATGAAAGATTTAATATACGAACTGATATGTGATATCTGGGAAAATGAGAAGATGCCACAAGATTGGAGCATAGGACTGTTGTGCCCAATATTTAAAAAAGGAAACAAAGAAGTTTGTTCTAACTATAGAGGTATCACACTATTAGGAGTGCTCTATAAGGTATTATCTAATACAATCATGAAAAAACTCAACTCTTTTACTGAGAAGATCTTCGGAGAATACCAATGTGGGTTCCGATATGGGAGAGGCACAGTAGATCAAATTTTTGTAATTAGACAAACTATGGAACTCTTCTATGAATATAATATGGACCTACACCTTCTATTTATTGACTATAAGCAAGCATTTGACAGTGTAAGAAGAGCAGCACTATTTAGCATTCTTGAGGAATACAGCATTCCTCCAAAACTGATTAGGCTTATAAAAATGACACTAGATAGCACTACTGCTAAGGTCTTGATCGGAAACAAAGTAGGTGATCCTTTTGAGGTAATTTCTGGAGTAAGACAGGGTGATGCATTATCGGCTACACTGTTCAACTTGGCTTTACATTCTGCAGTGAAAGATGTAATTAAGGATGGAACACTAGCCAACAAAACCTGGCAAATCTGCGCATATGCGGATGATTTGGTTATTATGGCCAGAAGTGAAGCAGCACTTGAAGAAGCCTTTGGCATTATAGTGGAAAGAGGCAGTGCGGTTGGGCTCACGATAAATCAGGAAAAAACTAAATATATGATACTAAGAGCCTCAAATGATCAAACTGGACTTAAAACCAACATCTCCCTGTCCGATTATAATTTTGAAAGTGTGGCCAGTTTCACTTACTTGGGATCCTCAATCAACAAGGAAAACAGGATTAGCCACGAAATACAGAAAAGAATAATGGCTGGCAATAGGGCATATTACGCAAACCTCAAGCTCCTCAAATCAAACATTCTCTCAAGGAAGACCAAATTGAAGCTGTACAATACTCTTATCAAACCTGTTGTTACCTACGGGTCGGAAACATGGTGCCTTCCATCTACTGACTGCCAAAAGCTAAGGATTTTTGAAAGACGAATCATTAGAAGAATATATGGTGCAGCTAAGATAGATGGAAAATGGAAGATAAAGATTAATGCTGAAATCGCAGCCATACTGAAAAATCAGGATATCGTTAATTATATAAAAGCAGGTAGGCTGCGATGGGCGGGTCACATTGCGAGAATGAAGGAGGAGAGGTTGCAGAAGAGGATGTTGGACATGGCAATCCTAGGAAAAAAGAGAAAAAGAGGAAGGCCAAGAAGCCGTTGGAAAGACGAAGTAGCAAGGGATGCTGCTAAACTGGGTGTAATAAATTGGAGGAATGCTGCCATGGACCGTGACGAATGGAAGGGCATAGTCCGGAAGGCCAAGGGTCATAAAGACCTGTAGTGCCAGGGAGTAAGTAAGTATAACCTGACTAATTGGAGACACATAACCTGACATTGACGAGGAAGACAAACCGGCTAAGACTGTTAACCTTCCTCCTTCTTTTGGCGGGGAATCATGGGCGCCGCCATTTTCCCCACGAAACTGTGCCAGCTTCCCCCTTTTTACCCTACTAGCGGGTTTCCTTCTTTTGAAGGGAGGGAGGAACCGCGATAAAATGATAGATGATAGATTAGATTTCCCTCCATAGGGAGGAAACCCGCTTTTGGGGTTGGCATCATAACGCAATCCGGAAATGACGAAATGAAAATTTCACGTTTCAGATCTCATAGATCACGAATATGACGGTAGTTGAAATTTATATATATATATATATATAAATATATATATATATATATATATATATATATATATATATATATATATATATATATTTCTCTGTTCGCTCTCACACCGGCCCAAAATGATCCGATTTTGATGAAATTTCGTACAATAATCGTTCGTCTAACTTGAAAGGTCAAGTTCGTTAACCAGCAGAATCCGTCCGCCGGTACATAGTTCTGCAGAACTATGTAATTCCTACCAACTGGAGGATCATCAATAGCATTTTCTATACATAACTTTAAGGCAGGTATTTAGTGGACAAAGATTAATTCCAGAGACTTCGCTGAATTTAGCTCTTTGATGGGAAATCTTTAAATAAAAAAAATTTCGTGACATGGTTTCCAAATTCGTGACTTTTTCGTGATTTTCGTGCCCTATTTTTAATTTCGTGACATTTTCGTGACTTTTTCGTGCAGTAGACACCCTGAACTCCAATTATTCTTTTCTTTCGTTGATTATTAATCCATAATAAGTTCCTTTCCATATTCGAAGATTTCTGCTGTTCCGCTATAGAGGATATCGACGAACGAGGAGTTTGAGGAAGCCTTTGATCATCCGGAGGACAGCCCCAGTTTTTAACTTACCGAAAGGAAATATTTTCCTCAGACGTAAAGATGCTCTATCAAAGGATTACTCCAGGACGAGTATATATATCAGGACAGATAAAAGAAACCATTTTGCCAATAAGGGTTATTGACGAAATGGCCTCTCTCGAAAAGACAGGAAATACAATCTACCTTAAGGGTCTACTTTTTCTACTCCTCTGCTAAAACCATTTTTTTTTTTTTTAATAAATAAAAAAAAACAAGTTCACTTGTTTATGGCCAATACTGCTTGGGAACCACCACACTTCATTAATGTTTACGATTAAATGGAAACTTTTATCAGCGAGCCGGATTGTGGAAGACATCGGCCCAAGCTATGAATTCAAATCACCTCAATCGCACACATCAGCTATCCTTCTTGTCTACGCGAGTTAGGGTACTCGCATAGTGAAGAGGTAGAGGTAGAGGTAGAGGGACGAGGTACAGATAGAGGTACCTCTATGTAACACAAACACATTGTTTGTAATGTGTAGAGGTGTAATGTGCACACATTGCATAGTGAAGAGGTAGAGGTAGAGGTGTACCTCGCGGGCCTCCTAGAGGTCCCGCCACCCCGCTTTTAAAGACAAAATTGTTTGTCTTTTTGAGCGGTCTAAAGCGCGGTCCATGACGTGCCTTCTCCGTGATTGGTCCTTTCAAGTCCACTACTATCCCATACCACCCTCTGCTGCACGTGTGGTCGTTTGTGTAGTATTTTCACTCTAGAAAATTTGAGATTAGTGTTTTGGGATTGTGAATAACTATTAACGGTAGTGAAATTTAATTATCGCGGTGCAGATTCGTCTAGCACTTTCGGACAAATGGCATAACAACCACCACAACCGTCATTTGTATGAGAAAGACTGGAAGGCTGTAGCAGCTGAACTGCATAGTACTGGTAAGCTTATGGTGATATGTTGTCACAAATGTATGAAAATATTTCAGGACTCATCGTGTATTCCTGAAATTTGTCTGGGTATTCTTTAAGTTGCAAAGAAATGTGGTGATGTTCTCCCAAATGATGTCGCACTTGATTTATGGGATGAGCACTAAAATCTCGATTACTTAAAGTGCCAATTAGCCACCATTTACACGCTGTCGACATGCCATCACTATCTTCACTACTGCCACTTAACTTTGTAAAAAAATAAACTATCCTAACAACCTCTCTTCTTGCAACACAGTTGAAGTCTGGCCCTCAAATCATGTGAACTGGAAAAGCCGCGCGGTATCCCTCTTCACTATGCGACCCTCCCTCCATCAAAACCTCTACCTCTACCTCTTCCCTCTACCTCTACCTCTACCTCTTCCCTCTACCTCTACCTCTACCTCTACCTCTTCCCTCTACCTCTACCTCTACCTCTTTACCATGCAACTACCCTAAGGAGAACCTCGAACGAGAATAGAAAATTTTAGCTATTATTTGTAAGAATAATGTGTGTATTTCACTTACATAATGTGAATAATGTGAGCTCCGCAGCAAGGCTATTAGCTCTAATATAAACAAAAACAAAACAAAAATTAATATTCACAGTTAACAGGAAAATAAAAACTAGTAATATGAAATACAACCAACATGTGAAAAAAACATAAAAGAATACAAAAATAATTTATTTTATTTATGTATTTATTTATACCGCTTCTACCGAAGTCATTAGCTGTGTCCTTATAAATTATATGGAACAGTACAAATTTACATCTTTAAAAAAATTTACAATATTGAGTAGGTGGCTAGAATTTTCTCCCAATAGTTCAGATAAATTTTCTGGTAACATCCACTTTTTTCTCTTCTCCTTAAAAAGAATTTAACACTTGTGTAAAACATATACACAGCTAAAAAAGTACAATATAAACAAGCTCGTATTTCAATTCTAATAGAATATAAAAGACCGAATCGCAGGAACCTGCGTCATCTTAGCGTGTTTCCCTTCATCTTATCCCTTGTTTCATTCGGAAAGCTTCAAATAGAAACATTTTTTTTAAATATATATTTCGTGAAATATGTTAACATCTTACGCATGTAGAAACAAAAACTAAATACTTACTTGTATTATGTTTAAATATAATCAGACATATTTTAAAATAATTAGTTTACTTCAAACTAATGTTGAAAACAAAAATCATTTGCAAGTAACTAATAAGTTTACATAACAAGCGGGAAAAAAAACAATTTATCTAGTTCAATAAAAATGTAATTAAAGTAAAATGGATATTGCATTGTAATTAAATGTAGAAGAACCTGTATATATGCAAATATATTCTCAATCTCTACTTCAATCACTTATTTTTTATTCAGGAGGCATTTCTTCTTGAGTCGTTGGTTGAATGTAAAACACCCGCTATAGGCTGGTAGTGAGTATTACACCTAAGACTTATAATAACTTCTTCACATACCAATTCCATTTTTCTAATGTAAATCAAGAAATGCTACTGATATTTCTCATTTTATCTTTATTCTTATCTTCTTATCTTATTGGTACTAAAAAAAAAAAGTCCCTCAGTATGATAGGGCTTCTAATGATAGGCATTACAAAACTGGTTATGATCAACAGTGTTTTACTTTTCAAATCAATAAAAATAAAGAAAATCTAAAACAAAATACATTGTGATTCTAAAAAAAATAAAAATTGTTAAAAAATAGAAGATAAATGAATACATTTTCCCTCAATAATTTATCTTTATTCTTCACGAGACAATATGATAAACTATTACATCATATTATTTGACATACCTTGTGTAGAATAGAAAGGACTGGGAAGCCTACTTAATTTTCAAATTGAGCGACCCAATGCCATAGGTAAAAGAATATGTGTGTGTATATACAATATAAAATTCTCGTGTCACAGTTTTAGTGTTTATACTCCTCCGAAACGGCTTTACCGATTACCGATGAAATCAAATATGTATATTCAGTAGGTCTTAGAATAGGTTAATATCATATTTTTATACCCCTAAGTGATAAGGGTGGCCCAACCCAAAACATTTTTTTTTTTTATTTTTTGAACAAAATATTTAATTTTTATTTGTTTGTGATTTTGCGTTAAAAAATACATACAACCCTAAATTTTCAAACTTCTACCATCAATACCCATTTTATAATAACGATATTAGTACTTCAATCATTTTTAACCTTGATGGTCGAAATCTGATCAATTATCACTCGATCAGTAATCGCCGCCAGCCGTCTACCCACTCGTGTCATTTCTCGCCCTGTAAACAGCACTGAGTAAGGATGAGAACGAAGCCGGTCTCCTGTCTTTCTCACGCAATAAGCTTTCTCTTACTTCCAATACAGTTTTCCGCCAGTATTAGCTACATAGGTGTGCCAATTGAATTACAAAACTCGTTGAATTACCAATTAGATTGGAATTCGCAATGACAATTAATGAGTCGCAAAGCTAAAATATGTCTGTTCGTGGTTTAGATTTAGACACAACGTGTTTTCACATGGACGATTTTCCTTGGTGGCATGTTCTCTCGTGGGTAGACCATCCAGTTTGTTTATGTTGGCAAAAGATGGACTAACTAAAAATATTGTAGATTCCATTGCACTAATAGATTGATATTGTTCTTTTTCTATTTTCTTAACTAGAGATAAAGATATAATTTTAAATATATTAGTTAAGATAATAAAGTGCAATGAATTGTAAAAATGGATGGTTGGTTTTTTGTTATTTCTATAGGCTGTCATAGTAGACAGCGCTATATCTATTGCATAACAAAAGTCCGTCTCGCAGGACTGCATCATCTTAGCGCGGTTCCGTTCATATCCCTACTCTAATTTGGAAAGATTAAAATAGAAGCAGTTATTATTTTGGTTCCACCAGTCTTTTTTTTAAAATTAATTATTATAATGGCGTGTCAACCCTTAAGGTCACTAACGCCATTCCTGTGAGTAGTAAAGTCTTGAAAGGTCATGATTTACAACCTTACCTGGAAGGGTCCGCTACACTAGAAACAGACCCGCTAGTGACAAGGTCTTGGAATCTTGGAAATCTATATTTCTAACAATAAATTGTTTTTGTTATTTTACTTAACAAGTTTTATTGTCAAATACATTATCCAACTATAAGAAATTAAAAAATAACAAGAAATAAAACAGACAAAAAGAACCATTGGAATAAACGAAATCAATTAATTTAAAGCTTTAAGCACTTTTTTCTCCGATTGACATCGCCTAATTAAAACTTTCTTCAGAACCTTTTTTGTAGAGCATTTAGTAAGCTTCCGAATGGTAATCTTCCGCTTCACAAGATTGTCAACGGTTTTCGTGATACTCACGAAATTATACAAAGTTACAAAAACTTTTTTTGTCTGTTAATAAAATATTTTATTCTAACCCTTCCTTTACTCTAAACGAAACAAAAATTTCAACATAATAGTATTGATGAAACTCGAACATGCAGAAAATGTTTCAACTGTATCCCATAATTCTAAGTACCAAAATCAAAGACAAAGAACCCTCCCTAGGAAGGACGCTAGGCAGTTGAAAAGCTATATATCTTGGAAATCCATATCTCTAACATTAAATTGTTTTTCTTATTTTTCTTAACCTGTTTTATTTTCAAATACATTATCCAACAATAAGCAATTAAAAAATAACAAGGAATAAAAAACAGACAAAAAGAACAGTTCGAATAAGCGAAATCAATTACTTTAAAGTTTTAAGCTCTTATTTCTCCGATTGACATCGCCTAATCAAAACTTTCATTAGAACCTTTTTTTTAGAGCATTTAATAAGCTTTCTAATGGTATTCTTCCGTTTACCAAGATTTTCAACCTTTTTCGAGATATTAAGAAAAGTAAACAAAGTTACTAAAACTTTTTATGTCTGTTAATAAAATATTTTATTCTAACCCTTCCTTAACTCCAAAAGTAACCAAAATTTCAACATAATGGTTTTGATGAAAGTAGAACATGCAGAAAATGTTTCAACTGAATCCCATGATTCTAAGTACCCAAACCAAAAACGGTATTCAAAAAATATTTTTCCAATTTTCTCGAAAACGGTTAAAGCTATTGCCTTGAAAATGGTTTCATTCGTTTTCCTAGCCCAGGAATCATATAAAACGAGTACTTAGAAGCTTATGAACTCAAAAACGTAAGCGTTACGATTTTTTTGCGCGAATTTCGCCCCAAACGCCATCTTCCAGTAGGCGGATTTTGCTGGTTAACGAACTTGACTTTTCAAATTGGACGAAGGATTTTTGTACCAAATTTCATCAAAATCGGACCATTCGTCTTCTATCTAGAGAGCGAACAGACAAATATATATATATATATATATATATATATATATATATATATATATACAAATTTGAACCACCGTTATTTTCGGTCTCTAGGGGTTCTGAAACGCGAAATTTTCTAGTCGGCACTTCCGGATTGTTTCATTGTATGAACCCTATAAGCGGGGTTCCTCCCTATGGGGGAGGGAGGAACCGCGCTAAAAATGAATCGCTAAATGTGTTGGTAAGCGCAAATCTCGAGAACAACTGAACCGATTTCGCTAATTCTTTTTTTATAATATTCCTTGAAGTACGAGGATGGTTCTTACGGAGAGAAAAATTTAAAAAGTCGCCTGAAAAAGTCTAAAAACAACACTTTTCGGATATTTTTTACTTCCTTAACGCAAATTCATTTTTAAATACAAACATATGTTCTCAATTAAAGACTCCACTTTTCTATATTCCCATACAAAAGATTCGTAATAATACTTAAAGGTCAATTTGAACTTTAATATCATACCATAAAGTGTTAGTGGAGGGGTTCTGGGAAGGCAAAACAATTGAGTGACATTAGTATCGTATAAATATTAATGTCAATATTTGCCAATATTTATTCGATGGTAACATTACTCAAAAACAAATTGACGATAGTAAAATGTAAATTGTCTGTGGTAAAATGTCACTTGAAATGTAAACCTCTCTTTGCTGTGCATCTATAATATTACTAAATCTAAAAGCCACAAATTTCTATAAAATTACAAAAGTGTTGTGTGTTTGTGACTTACTAAATATGCCTCCTATAAGGCGGCGGACAAATTTAGGCAGAAGAACCCGAAATGCAACGCATCAAATTAATTATCAATCTAATCGTACTGCCCAGGAATGTGAAGATCGCAATGAACGTGAAAGAATTTGGTGAAGACAGACCCGCGAAACGCGACATTCGACTAATAATGGTGCAAGTTTGAATCGAGCTGCTGTGAATTCATTACAGTGCCTGCAGCTGTGTTGCTATTGGACCTATGAACTCAGTTTGACTATAAACAAATCCCAGGGCAGTCATTAAGTGTTTGTGGTATTAGTCTAGAAAACCCATGTTTCTCGCATGGTCAATTGTATGTTGCCTGTACCCGTGTTGGAAAACCATCTGCTCTGTTATTTACGCGTCAGGTAATGAAACAAAAAATATCGTGTACCATTAAGTACTACAATAAAAATTAAACTTAATTTAGAATGAGTAAAAATAAAATGAAATATAATAAGTAGGTATCATAATAAGAAATCGGATATTGTAATTTTGATTGTGATTTTTTAGTGACTATTAAAAGAATTTTAAGTGTTTTATAATTTTTATTTTTTGACATAATGTAATTGTCGACTTATTAAGTTTTTTTCTTCTTTTTTCTATCTTACTAGCTGTCCGGGTGTCCCAAATAGCAGAATAAGTATTAACAAAAAAAAAATTAAAGAATTGACTGTTAGGCGGTACGAAGTTCGCCGGGTCAGCTAGTTCCTTATAAAAATAGTTATTTTTCATTTGACTATTAAAATTGCCAATAGTTATTAAAAATAATTTATTTAGCAAAACAACATTCACCGGGTGACCTAGGATATATATATATATATATATATATATATATATATATATATATATATATATATATATATATACAGGGTGTCCCGTAAATGTCTAGTCATATTGTGAAGGGTATTAGAGGACCTTTAGGGGAACAAAAAATGTTCTATGAAGATTTCCCGAATTCTCGCCTATAAGGGAGAAAACGTCGTTTTATTGTTTTATCGAGACAAACGTGGTTTTTAGAAGAATAGTCGTTGTAGCTCCGTCCCAGGTGGTACTACTAGAAAGGGAGTGAAATCAATCGAAAGCTGAGTAAATTTACTATAAGACTAGTTGGGAGTAAACATAAAAATGAATGAATGTAAGTATGTACATCTTACCAAAAGAAAGCTAATCTAAATTTCCTGACCTTTTTTTGATATTTCTTTCCAGCGTAACTCCTCAATGGGCAGGATCTGAGATTTCCGGGTTTTAGAAAAACTTCCTCATTTAACCAGCTTTCCATTAATGTATCACAACCCTGTGTAATTGAAGTATTTGAACGGTTTAAGAACAAAAGTTTTAAAAAAAAACATGGATCTGTGAAAAGAAAATTATATTTTTTTCTTCAGTTAATTCAAAAAGCAGAAGAGAAATATTTATTTTTATAAATGTTTACATAAATATTAAGTAAATATTTACTTAAAACAATAAAAAAAAATACTTACAAAATATAAAAAATTATCCTAAAACAGTAAATAAATAAAATACACATTTATTTTGAATTTGTTAATTACAGTAACTAATACTGCGTCCAGGAGGTCGGCATTAATGAACCCCAACCATACATTAACCTCAAAAATTACTATTTTTACCTAGATCACGCATTTGTACACATTTTTACAGGTTTTTACATTTAGAAAACAAATGCTTTACCTTGAATTAATACTGATGGCTACGCTTGTGAAACTCACTGGGATTCTCGTGAGCCCATGCGTTTTTGTTGTGGTAATTAAAAATTCTATCCCTCATAAATAAGATGTAAATAGTCCTGTAAAAATGTGTTCAAATGCGTGATATAGGTAAAAATAATAATTTTTGAGGTTAATGTATGGTTGGGGTTCATTAATGGCCACCGCCTGGACCCAGTATTAGTCACCTGAATTAATAAATTCAAAATAAATGTGTATTTTATTTATTTACTGTTTTAGGAATTTTTTTATATTCATGGAAGTTATTTTTTTTATTGTTTTAAGTAAATATTTACTTAATATTTATGTAAACATTTATAAAAATTAATATTTCTCTTCAGCTTTTTGAATTATCTGAAGAAAAAAATATAATTTTCTTTTCACAGATCCATGTTTTTTTTTAAACTTTTGTTCTTAAACCGTTCAAATACTTCAATAACGCAGGGTTGTGATACATGAATGGAAAGCTGGTTAAATGAGGAAGTTTTTCTAAAACCCGGAAATCTCAGATCCTGCCCATTAAGGAGTTACGCTGGAAAGAAATATCAATAAAATGTCAGGAAATTTAGAATAGATTTCTTTTGGTAAGATATACATACTTACATTCATTCATTTTTATGTTTACTCCCAACTAGTCTTATAGTAAATTTACTCAGCTTTCGATTGGTTTCACTCCCTTTCTAGTAGTACCACCTGGGACGGAGCTAAAACGATTATTCTTCTAAAAACCACGTTTGTATTGAAAAAACAATAAAATGACGTTTTCTCCCTTATAGGCGAGAATTCGGGAAATCGTCATAGAACACTTTTTGTTCCCCTAAGAGTCCTCTATCACCCCTAACAATATGACTAGACATTTACGGGACACCCTGTATATATATATATATATATATATATATATATATATATATATATATATATATAGCCCTATAGCCCCGTATTCGTATGACAAATAGTTTCATGTACAGCATCGAACATGACGGAACAATAGATCTGCAGACATAGATTCTGGGTAATTCATATGCCACGTTCCTTGAACATATCTGAGGGCAATGTAACTTTCGACGTAACTAGTCTGAAGTTGAAGTTTCCCCCATTCCCTATGTTTTCCTACTAAATGTGCCGATGTGTTTTCCTAAGTATCTGTGGCGAAATAGTCGCATAGGCTCCTGAGTACTTGGCACAACTGAGCGTCTCTCCACCCATGCATATCACTCAAATTCTCTCACACTTTTCACCAATCAATAGTAGTCACTCTATACATCTCTGGCAAGTAAACTGATCTCTCTCCCTAGCGATGTTTTATCTGTTTTACAATAGTTCTGTACGTAACAGTAAATTGTATGGTTAATTGTAAATTAAAGGCTAAGAAACAAAATTCCGCCTAAGAATGTTCTTATTATCATTCCCTTTAACTCCCCCTCCTTGTTGATCGGCTACTTACAGTAAAGGTTACTTACAGTAACCTTAACTATTCTCCAAAGGTGTCATTATTCTCGAAACATACGTTTCGTGTATAATATGCAATTGAGCAAACATATATAAAGTAATAAAATATGTATATGTACATATATGTATATGTGTATATGTATACATATATGTGTGTATATATATATATATATATATATATATATATATATATATATATATATATTTTAACTGGGGTCATTTTCGGTGTCTTCTAGCTGCTCCTCAATAGCTACTTTCCTTCTGAGGAAAGTGCTAAAACCTTTTGAAACAACTAATCAATTAAGTTATGGAAGAGGATTCAGAGAGAAATCAAAACATTTTCAATCTTTTAAATTCTTACCTGTAAGCACAAAAATCGACTTCGAACCCTTGTTTTAATTAATTTTATAATATGTTACGAAAGATAAAATTTACATTTAGAAAAAGAATGAAGCAAACCTGAATGGCTAGGACAAGATGATGAGCTAGATACTGCTGATGAATTGCTATGACTTTTGGAAGGAGCCTGCCTAAAATAGAAGGAAACATAAACCTTAAAAAATATATATATATATATATATATATATATATATATATATATAGGGGAAGGTGTTGTACCTCTGACCATATTGTACCTTTGACCACCGAGCCTGCGGCGGCATGTAGCAACATTTTATAAATTTTGGTGTAATTAGTGTTTAGCTCCTTTCCTAGAGGTCTTGTGTAACCTACTTTGGATTATTCAAGTCAAAGAGGATTCTTGCAAAAAATACTTATCCATTTCTATCATAAAAATGTAAGTTATTTGTTGATGACGTTTTGCCTCATAATATATTTTGTATTATGTCTTTTTAGATGGAAATCATTTGACAAAGTAGCTATTACAATAAGAAATATGGTGTAGCCTCTGAAATTGATTTATCTTAACCCTAAAATTTTTAGCATACTTTTTAATTTGCACTACCAGGGTGTTGTACCTCTGACCACGACCTGTTTTTGTTCCTTTGACCAGGTCAAACGTACAACACACCTGAGTATTTTTTTTATAATTCAACTTTTATGTTCTTCTGCTACAAATTTAACAAAAATAATTAATATTACTATTACATATTTAGTCCCAGAGATCTGTTGTATTAAATGTCCAATGTTTAAGACCCAATATTTGAAAAAACAAACTCAAGTTCACGAGAGAAGAAGAAAATTTGTATGATATTGATGTTGAAGACATTGTGGCTAAACGTCCATACCCTACTATTGCTAGTGGATCTGCTTGACAGTTAAAACGTTTATCGGTTGGACTGGATTTTTCAGCATATTAAGCATAACATAATATCAATAATAGTTTTTTTTTCTTATGCTTACATCCTTGTCCTGTATTTATTAAACTCACAATTAATTACAATATTCATATACAATTTTTTTTTCTGGACTGCTGTATTGTTTTTACTTGGTCAGAGGTACAACACCCCGTGGTCAAAGGTACAACTACATGTTGTACCTTTGACCACTGTACGATTATTTTTTAAAAAATTAATAACAAATATTAAATAACAATTATTAAAGCTAGAACCTTGAAAAAATTAAATATGATAAGCAATAGAATACTAATTACAATGAATTAAAAAAAAGTCTGTCACGCAGGAGCTGCATAACTAAGCACTTTCCTCAGAATTTGGGTAGTGTAGATTGCTTTCCAGAACAATTTGCTTAAAATATCCTACATAAATAAAATAAAAACATGAATAGTTCTCTTTTAAATTTGTAATGAGTAACTGATCAATTTATAATTTGCTTCCAGAGTTATGTTTACACATGGTACCTATTACACTTCGTAATAAATACAAAAAACCTCATATTATCGTATTTTGATCTAACGCAGGAACAGGATACAGTCACTCTAGTGGTAGAAAGCGCTCCTTGCGGCGGCTTTGTGAACCTACGTCTGACGGGCTTTTCTATTGAAATATATTACAAATTAAACCCCCGCTTTCCGATGGACCGATTCAGCTCATTTCTACAACACTTCTTTCTCATGAGTTACCCACGACGTATAACGCGTTTCGTTACAATACAGCAGAAATTACGACCGGTATGAGTATATTAAGAATTTGGGTCAGGAGTAAACCCCCCCTTCTAATGAACCGATTTAGTTTATTTTTACAACACATATTTACCTGTAGATTACCACTACGAATGCCGAGTTTCGTCGAAATATACCAAAAATCACTGCTGGTAGTGGCGAATTGGTATTGTGGGTCCGGAGTAAACCCCCCCCCTTCTAATGAACCGATTTAGTTCATTTTTATATCTCACTTTTCTCTCTATATTACCACTACGAATGGTAGTGGTAATATAGAGAGAAAGTCGGTGGACCGACTTTGGTGGTTAACGAACTCGTTCAATCGTTTGCTAATTGAATGCTATATACCAAGTTTCGTGACGAAAAAACAAAAACTCTGGCCGCTATCGTGTTAACAGACATATATATATATATATATATATATATATATATATATATATATATATAAATTTTAACGGGGGTCATTTTCGGTGTCTACTAGGTAGGATCGATAAAGATTTGAAGAAATTTTTCAAAAATTCCGTCATGAGTCCAACCTCAATAGCTACTTTCCTTCGGAGGAAAGTGCTAAAATGAATTTAGCGTTAATATTCAAGCTAAAAAAAATTCAATTTTGCAAAGTGGTCAAAGGTACAACACCTTCCCCAATATATATATATATATATATATATATATATATATATATATATATATATATATATATACTTAAGTACAAAAGTTTAAAAAAAAACATGGATCTGTGAAAAGAAAATTATATTTTTTTCTTCATTTTATTCAAAAAGCTGAAGGGAAATATTTATTTTTATAAATGTTTACATAAATATTAAGTAAATATTTACTTAAAACAATAAAAAAAAATTACTTCCACGAATATAAAAAAAAATCCTAAAACAGTAAATAAATAAAATACACATTTATTTTGAATATGTTAATTCAGGTAACTAATACTGGGTCCAGGAGACGGCCATTAAGGAACCCCAACCGTACATTAACCTCAAAAATTATTATTTTAGATCACGCATTTGAACACATTTTTACAGGTACTTATATTTAGAAAACAGATGCTTTACCTTAAATTAATACTGATGGCTACGCTTGTGAAACTCACTGGGATTCTGAGCCCATTCGTTTTTGTTGTGGTAATTAAAAATTCTATCCCTCATAAATAATATGTACATAGTCCTATAAAAATGTGTTCAAATGCGTGATATAGGTAAAAATAATAATTTTTGAGGTTAATGTATGGTTGGGGTTCATTAATGGCCGCCTCCTGGACCCAGTATTAGTTACCTGAATTAATAAATTCAAAATAAATGTGTATTTTATTTATTTACTGTTTTAAGATTTTTTTTTATATCCCTGGAAGTAATTTTTTTATTCTTTTAAGTAAATATTTACTTAATATTTATGTAAACATTTATTAAAAAAAATATTTCCCTTCAGCTTTTTGAATAAATTGAAGAAAAAAATATAATTTTCTTTTCACAGATCCATGTTTTTTTTAAACTTTTGTTCTTAAATCGTTCAAATACTTCAATAACACAGGGTTGTGATACATGAATGGAAAGCTGGTTAAATGAGGAAGTTTTTCTGAAACCCGGAAATCTCAGATCCTGCTTATTGAGGAGTAACGCTGGAAAGAAATATCAATAAAATGTCAGAAAATTTAGAATTGCCTTCTTTTGGTAAGATAGGCATACTTACATTCATTCATTTTTACGTTTACTCCCAACTAGTCTTATAGTAAATTTACTCAGCTTTCGATTGGTTTCACTCCCTTTCTAGTAGTACCACCTGGGACGGAGCTACATTATTCTTCTAAAAACCACGTTTGTCTCGAAAAAACAATAAAACGACGTTTTCTCCCTTATGGGCGAGAATTCGGGAAATCGTCATAGAACATTTTTTGTTCCCCTAAGGGTCCTCTATCACCCTTCACAAAATGACTAGACATTTACGGGACACCCTGTGTATATATATATATATATATATATATATATATATATATATATATATAATAATTGGAAAAGAGAGAACACTTGACACTATGCACAGACCCAAGAAACAATTGTACATTAACTATTCTTCAAAATGAAAAAAGATCCAAATTAATATCATATTCATCATATTATTATTATAATTTATTTTTCCCAATTACTTCTTTAAACTTGCAACATGCAATTAATTAATAACCAATAATATTGACAATAAATGGATTTGAGAATGAACTAGTAATTGGGAATTAGGCGGGCATGTGTAATCAAACCGGCTAATATAAGGTATTCGCTCATTTAGAGATCCAGATTTTGCACAGCAGAGGTTCTGAATCGGAAAACTCAGCAGTTCTTCTATAAGGACTGTGCATATGGGGGGGGGGGGTTCTGGAATACAAATAGTACAAATTAGAAGCAAAATGGTGAGTTTTAAGCCTACCAAGTAACGGGGGGTGGGGAATCTGGAACTCTAAATTGTTAGTCTACCCACTTTTTACAAATAAAAAAAGGATATTTTGCTACTTAATTTACGCTTGGCAGCGCTGCGCAAATAGTTCCTGCCTTTGCTCACAGATTAAAGCTACAATACTTCTCATTTCTTTCATTACTGTGCGTAATAGTCAAAAATGTTGATTGTAGAAAAGTAACCGTCATAAAAAATCTTAAAAATATAAATCCATTACTTTTTACATCTTACAGTCGTTTCCGGGACGTTGATAAAACCGGGTGGAACACCGGGACAAAAACAAAATACCGGGACGTATGGCAAGCCTACCTTGTGACCTAGTAAACTAGGAGGCCGCGACACATTTCGCTTAATTTCATCATTTTTATTTGCTAACGCAACGGAACAAGGGGAAGTGACTTATTCTTTAGAGATGACTTTAAGCCAAATAATGTGATAATATTTTCGTATAATCTTATTTTTATTTTATTTTATTTTTTATGGGGAGGCCCGGTAGCAGTGAGGTCTAAGGCGTATTCATTCCGTGTCTTAGGTCGTAGGTTCGATTCCCACTAAGGATGGTACTTTTCTTTCGAAAAAAGAAAGGCATCATAGTTAGATCCTAGTTAGAAAATGGTGGTAACCTATAGATAACTTGTCCTGGACAGGTATAAAGTGGACGTTAAAATTTAAATAATAATTTTATTTAAGGGAATTATACCTTAATTTTTGCTGAATTTGCAAACGCATCACGGTAATGCATTGTTTTATGGAAGGTTTTATTCCTTTTAGCTTTGTTGGGGGGCCGACTGCCATATACAATAATGTAGTTGTCACCCATCTCTCTCTCTCTCTCTCTCTCTCTCTCTCTCTCTCTCTCTCTCTCTCTATTTTTCCACCTCTATGGAGACACGAGCAAGCTAACTGAGAGGCTTCCTTGAACCGCCGGAGGTGTTGATCCAAGTAGCTTCTCCGTAGTTAGCGGTTTGGCTTTTGATCTCGAGCAGTTCCGCGAAGCCGGACTGCCCTTTCAGTCCAGACAACGGATGCTTGAAAACAGCTATAGGTGGAAATTTTTGGAACACAAGGTTTGACTTCGTAACTTTGTTTGGGCTGATGAACACTAAATCTGTTTTCACATTTGAAGGAAAATTCATAAAATAGTAAAGTTATATGTATTATTGAAGCGAATGTAATGTTCTACAACCCTATAGCCGACATTTATTTTTTGGGTTCATCGTATATATCGGGCTTTGAATAGAACTTGTAGGAAATTTAGTCAGCTTTTATTTGTTATAGAATAGTCATGTCGCTAGGACGCAGGATTTCCGAGATATAATTGAAACCCTGAAAAATGGGAATCCCTATTACAAACAACCAACAGTTCGTTCTTATTATATGAATCTTGTTATATGTACTAGCAAACTCATTTTACTGCTAAAATCAATTATAAAACCAAAATTCCGACTCGCAGGAACTGCGTCATCTTAGCGCGGTTACGTACATCTCGAAGAAATGGAATAGTTTAGCATCACAAATAACAGGAAACTGACAGTAGCCAACTTACACAGAAGAGGATAATTCTGAATCTGTATAAGTCAATACAATTATGTACTGAAAACGTACTTACTCTTAGACTAATGCTGAGAACGCTCTATTATAAACAACCAAACATTCGTTGTCATTTTAAGTATACTGTTTTACTAACAAATTCGTTTTACTGTTATAATCAACTGTAAATATGTGCTTCATGGCATTCCATTCTGTCGTGGGTTAAATCATTCTATAAAATAAGAAATAACAATAACTTCAGTTGTAGGCTATGAGGAAGGTTATATAGACAGGAGAATTCAAAACAAACTACATCATCACCTTAACGGGGCATCAACTTTTTGGCTATTAGCGCCGGGCTATCTACAGGTTGCCGCCCTTTTATAATGCCAACAGCACGTGGTCGGTCACCCATTCAGGTACTGACCACGCCAGACGTTGCTAAACTTCGGTGATCTACGGGAACCGGTGCATTCAACGTGGCTATGGCCGTTGGCTCTTAGCTTATTTTACTACAATACTAATTTTACTGATAAATGCAATTTAAAACAAGAAACAACCAATTAAAAAGTAAGATAAACAAAGAGAAAACCCCTTTCAAAACAACAAAACAAACACTTTTTAAGTTTTAAGCGCTTATATCTCTGATTGACGTTGCCCCATCGAATATTGCTTCAGAACCTTTATTGTAGAGAATTTCGTAACCATTCGAATGGCTACCTTCCACTTAGCACGATGTCTCAACCGTTATCGAGATATTTACGAAAAATGTATGAAGATCCGAAAACTTTTCATGTCTATTAATAAAATAATTTTGTTCGCATACTTCCTTAACTCCAAATATAACCATAACTTAAACATCTTAGTTTGGATTAATTTCCAAGTTGTAGAAAATATTTCAATTGAATCCCGCGATTCTAAGTACTCGCACAAATATAATGACTTACAAAAACATTGATTCCATTTTTCTCAGGAACGGTTACAGATATCGCCTTATAAATGGTTTCATTCGTTTTCTTATGTTAAGAAACCTATAAAACAAGTACCTCCAAGCATATAAACTCAAAACCGTAAGCGTTACGATTTTTTTGCGCGAATTTTGCCCCAAACCCTATCTTGTAGTGGACGGATTCTGCTAGTTAATGAACTTGACCTTTTAAATTAGACGACAGATTTTTGTACCAAATTTCGTTAAAATCGGACCATTTTTGAGCTTGCTAGAGCGCGAACAGACAAGCATATATATAAATATATATATATATATATATATATATATATATATATATATATATATATATATATATATACATATATATCTATATATATATATATATATATAAATATATACATATATATATATATATATATGTACAAATTTGGGCCACCTATATTTTCGTGATCTATAGGGTCTGAAACGGGAGAGTTTCTAGTCGGCACTTCCGGATTGCGTCGTGAGGTCAACCTCATAAGCGGGTTCTCCCTACGGAGGTAGGGAGTAACCGCGCTAACAAGCAATAAAACATACAAACGTAAAAAACTGTTCAAAGCAAAAATAGGGACAAACTCTTTCAAGATATTAAGCATTTATTTCTTCGCCTGAGATCGTCCCATCAAAAATTCTTAAGAACCGGGTTTTGTTTTGTTTTTTTTTGGGGGGGGGGGGGGATTATAGTAGACTTTCGAATAGGTATTGTCGGCTTTCAACGATTTCCAATTTGTTTTGAAGATATTTAAAAAAATATACGAAAATCCCAAACATTTTCAAGTGTCATAATAAAATATTCTTTTTATGAAACTTTTTTAACACCAAACGTAACCAAAATTTATACATCTTAAAAGTCTGCATGGATAGCACATCTAAAAAGTGTTTCAAATGAATCAATCGTTTCTAAGTACCCAAACTGAAAATTAGTTGAGAAAAACTAGTATTATTATAAAAGTAGTATTTTTCTCAAAAATGGTAAAAGACTTGGATTCATTCGTTTCCCTTCATTAAATAACCTAAAAATAAGCATATCTACAAGTCTTTGAACGCAAAAACGTAAGCGTTCCGACTTCTGAAAAAATCGCGAATTTCGCCCAAAAAATGTTCCGGTGGGCGGATTCTGCTGGTTAACGTACTTGACCTTTGAAAACAAAACGTATTTTTGTACCGAGGTCCATTTTTGAACCAACTAGTATATAAAATATATATATATATATATATATATATATATATATATCTTTTTTCTTTATTTGGCAGAGGGTCGATGAAGCAGAACACCATTTGTTTTTGTTCAACTATTTTATTTTATCTATTTTGCCCGACATGTTTCGTGCCTTAATTCGCACCTCTTCAGGGGCTTTCCTATGAAAAAATATTTTTTCGTAAATCCCAAATTCAAATTTTGTACATAATAAACATTTATCATTTCTCTAAATTAATTTACTGTTAAAAAAATATCATTTTATTATACAATTCTTATCCTACCTTATCGGGAAGTCCTCTCGTCATGTGTACTGGCTTGAGTCAGGCGTAATACTGATAAGTCATCTGAGGTAATGAATATGGCTATATCCTATCGATTCTTTCGGCTCTTTTAATTGTATCGATTATCGGTAAAATAGTTCATGGGGTTTGAAAAATTTGAATTTGGGATTTACGAAAAAATATTTTTTCATAGGAAAGCCCCTGAAGAGGTGCGAATTAAGGCACGAAACAAAATAGATATGTCGGGCAAAATAGATAAAATAAAATAGTTGAACAAAAACAAATGGCGTTCTGCTTCATCGACCCTCTGCCAAATAAATATAAATGTATATATATATATATATATATATATATATATATATATATATATATATACATTTATATATCCCCTATAAAATATGAAATTTTTATAGGATATCTTTACAGTCGTTTCCTACTAGGCTAGAGCAACTTGTCCATAAAGAGGAAGACATTTCTAGGAAAGGGTAGGATATGGTTCGGCCTTTCCAAGAAATAAAGGCTATAAGATATTCAGGGCTGATAAAACCAGGCTTGCCGAATAGATAGGATTACCATCCAATATACCTAAGATGGATTTTCCTTCACCTCGCCCTTTTATGCCTGCAAACTCAAATATTCTCAGAAAGATATTAACAAGAAGGAAATCACTACTTTAATTAGTTCCACTCGCAATGGTCCGTCAGTAGAAAGACAAAGATAAATTATAGAAGAGGTAATACGGTAACATTCCTGAATATTCGGATATTTAGCCGTAAGGTCAGGGGTGCTCAAACGATCTACCGCGAGTGAACTCGTGACAACATTTCCGATATACAACTATTGACAAATTTTGTTTTAGGTAGGTAACTAAAGCAAAATGTGGTAAATAAACAACCAAAATTTATTTGATCCCCAATTAGGCCAGAAATAACATTTTTTCTGGACGAAAGAGGCGATGACACGCCGATGTTGAAAAACGAAAAATTACTGAATGATTTGAAATTTTTGACAGAGATCACAACAAATTTATAGACCATTACCTTGGAGCTTCAAGTTCAAGCAAGAACTTTTATTGAGATAATTAACTCAATGAACGCATTCAAAAGTACATTGCAAGTTATGATATGTCCATTGAAAAAAAAAAAAGAATCTAAAAAATTATCCGTCTTTGAAAGTAAGGATTATTCAGTCTGTTTATGATATTTATGAGGCACAATTATCAAATATTTGGTGCCAATTCGAAATACGATTTTATGATTTCAGTAAATTGGCAAATATCCTTTGATTTGAGTTATCCTCTTACGTTTAAAAACATTAAGGAATTCGTCACTGAAATAGCAAAACAGTTTAACATGGACTCATATTACGTTGAAAATTAGTAAGTGCGGATCATATCAGATATACACCTCAAAGCCACATATTCTGATACAAATTGTTTAGTGTTTTATATCTCAAGATAAATATCCGAACCTAAGGCAGATCCCTTGAGCTGACTAAGGATGTTGAAGCGTGGCACTGCATGATCTCAATAACATAAGATGCATGTTCTTAACTTCTCATAAGATGGTGCGTAATTACCAAGCGCTATTTGAAAGCAAGATGACATATCGTCCCTACCATGTCAAAATATCAAATATGCAAATCGGAACAAACTAGGGAACGTACCTAAATATTCTTTCTACTGGCGAAGTAATATATTGATAAATGGTCTTATTCGATATTTTATTTAAGGCATTAAAGGCTATTCTAAACGTGTTAGCGTTGTGAGTATAGTATTTAACCCCTTAACGGGCAAGGGCAGCTTGAGCGGCCACTGCTCACTGAAATTAAAAAATGACGCGAGTGAGGCGGAATTGGTTCAAATGCTTCCTGCTAGATGCCGGGGTATACCAAAAAATAGTATTTGGAGGTCTTGGGCCTGACGAGCCGAGATATGACGAAGTTGACCGCAATAGCGGTCCTTGTCCATTCCCGCACTCGTCTTGTGTCAATGTTGGCCGTGCATTATTGGCTCTCTGGATCGTTTCAAAGTATGTAATAATTCTTTTATACATTCTAGATTAGGAATTAATTGATTTTAATTGGAATGAGTATATCGCTTACATGTTATTCGTTGATTCGTCTCATAAGTACTGTAAGGGACTGATTAGCAAAGACGGGATTTAAAGGAATAGATAATGGGGAAATATTTCAGAGGAGCGGAAATTCCTTTCAAAACTGTAATTTACACTGTGGTCACTATTACATACATAAATGTCATAAAACATCGCTACGATGAGAGAAACGGTTGAGTGAGAGAGAGAGACAGCTAGGTAGAGTTATCAAATATGATCATTTGGGGAGATAAGCGAGAATTTGGAGCTGACCTACCTCTGAACAGCATCTGGGCCGAAGTCTCAGGAACGGATGCGACCTCTGACACGTCGGAGGTAAGCCAGCTCTTTTTATACCCTTTGTGCCCCACTCCTGCTTTAGGTGGCTGGAATAGAAACTCTTGTCAGGTCTTAAATTTTCCAGTAATCTTACGAAAAACCTCTCAGTTCCTCCTTTTTCAGCCAATATGGTCGAAGAGCTTGGTCTTCTGCTACCCTTCTCGGCCAACCGTGCTGAATGAATTCCTTAATTCTCCTCAGTAGTGGGTCGTCCCGGGTTTCTTTTTGTAGTAAATGTCGGTCCGTCAATGAGTCAATCTTCTCATTTCGCAGTGCTCTGAGAGTTTTGATTTCCAACTGTTCTTCCTCCGATAATCTTGACAATGAATCAGCTAACTTATCGTCTTGCCCATTACAATAAACCACTTCATAATCATACCCCATGAGCAGTATAGCCCTTTGGATTAAACGATTATTTGTTACTTTTGTTTAATCCCTTTTCTCAGCAAATATACGTAATAGAGGCCATAAATTGATGAAACTTCTTCACACCGAAAACTAACGCCAGTGCCTCCCGATCAATGGATGCATAGTGTTCCTCAGTTTTACTCAATTTTCTTGAGGCAAAAGCTATCGGTCGCTCCGACCCGTCTTCCACCCAATGTAAAAGCACCGCTCCCAAACCTGCTTCCGAGGCATCGCAACGAAAAATCAGCTCATTATTTATGTCATAAGGAACAATATTGTCACTGGTTGCGAGCATATCCTTTATTCGCTGGAAGACACCTTCCTCCTTTTCAGTCCATCTCCATCTCATTTTATTACTGGTCAACTTATGGTCATCTGCGCAAATTGCATGGAGGTGGGGGATAAATTTTTCGTAAAAGTTTACCAAACCAAGGAAAGCCCGAAGCTCCTTGACCGCCTTCGGAGAAGGGGTGTCCTTAATTGCTTGAACTTTCTTTGGTGCCGCGTGAATTGCCTCTCTGTCGAGCTGATGGCCTACGTATTGCACCGAATCTTGTACAAACTGGCATTTTTCCAGCTTTAACCGTAGTCCCGATGCTCTTATTCGTGCAAAACCCTCCTTAACAAGACGCAGGTGGCCTGTCATATATCCCCCCCCCCACCACTACATCGTCAAGTAAGACACTTTGGACACTCCCGCCAGCAAATCGTCCATAAATCTTTGAAATCTAGCAGGGGCGTTCGTTAACCTGAAACACATGCGGCGATATCGATAATATCCTACGTGGGTCGCAATGGTTAGTGGTTTCCGGGATTCGTCTGCTCCAGCTGTAGGTACGCATCCCGTAAATCAACAACTGTGATCCCAGTTGATCCCACCAGTTTTGATACTAGGTCGTCAAAAGTCGGCATTATATAAAACTCTTCAGATAACACAGGGTTCAGAGTCCCTCGAAAGTCCCCACAGATTCTCACTGCTCCATTTCCCTTATCTATATTTACCGTTGGAGTCGCCCATTCTATCGGTCTCATTGCCGGATCAACCTTTTCAATAATCCCCTGAGACTCGAGACGACGTAGCTCCTATTCAACCGGCTTTCTCAGTGAAAAAGGGACGCGTCTAGCTTTAAAAGCTTTCGGGACAGCCGACTCGTTAAGATGCACCTGCACTTTTACTCCACGAACCGTGCCCAACTCAGGTCTAAAAATATCTTGAAATTCGTTCAAAAGATTAGTAATATTTGTCCCTAAAGGTCTCTCTTTCTGTGGTCTATTGTTTTGCGAGGTGGAATTAGTTGAACCTACTTTTCCGACTGTCACCTGTTTTGGTAAGCTAAGTTCAAAAGTGACCATGATAATCCAAATAAAGGCACATCATTCTCATCCATTACTACTACAGGAAGACTTAATGTCCGCTGACCCAGCTCAAACTTCAAGTTCGTCGTGCCTAATGATTTTAAAATATTCTTTCCATACCCTGTTAGCGAGCCTCTGTACTTGGATAATTTTGGGCACCCTAATTTCTTCCACCAATATCTGTTGATTGTCGAAACACGTGCCCTGAATCATACTATCCATTAAGCTGAATATCGATTGTGGCCCTCGGTGCTTTTGCCTCGATTGCCCGAACGACTGTGGGCTCCTGCTCATCTTCGCTTTCACTACTACTACTTCCTGTCGCCACAGCTCTCACTCCTTTGGCCGAACGCTTGCAACACCTAGCATAATGATTAGTACAGCGCCTACCTTCTCGGCTGGACTGCTCCCAACTCTGTGCTTTTCAAACCCGCAGAACTGGCGGGGATTTGGAAAATGAACCAACCTTCTTAATAGAAAAAGTTCCCTTCTCTTTCTTGGTTTTCCTCTCTCACTTCTCTAAGACTAATCCTAACTGTAAGACCTGCTGGAATGACACGGGCTTGTTGCCATTGTCGGCCCCATCTCGCCACCTTTGTCTCACCTCGGCTTCAAATTTGAGGTGACCAACACCAGCCACAAAACGGTCTCGGAGTACGCATAGCACGTATGCCCTTAAGCGACAGGTGACGACGGGTGAGGATGCCCTTAAAATTAACAATATTTTTGAATAAATGGTTTATGAACATTTCAAATGAGAGTTGGTGAACATTGATATGCTGTTGACGCCTAGTTTTATAACCTTCCTAACAGTAAACTTTAGTGCATAATATTATATTTTATTAGAATTCTATTAATTTTAGCGAGTTGGGTTGGCTGGGGTTTTGTTATCTTCTTGAGCGAGCGAAGCGAGCGGAAACGCATAGCTTGTATGCCTTAAAGTCGTCATTTATGCCTTAAAGTCGTCACAAATTTCGTTGTTTACATTAGCTCTCATAAACCGCATAACAGTGAACTTTAGTGCTTAATAACTTCTTTCCTAGTTAAATGCGAAGGTTTTTTTTTTTAACGTATTCGTGTTTAGTGCATCAAAATACGTTATTGTACCAAATTTGAAAGAAATCGGTTTTTCGGTTTTGAGGGCGTGAAACTTCATTTTTAGCAATCCATTTCCTAATACTACAGTGACAATTAACATCAAGCCATTTCGTCCACAATCCAAGAGCAAAGTGTCGAATCAGAAAAACGACAGTTTGCATATTTGATAGTTTGACATAGAAGGGACGATATGTTCTTCAGTTAGCCGATAGTGATATTTTTACTTAATTATCTTCAATTCAGGAATCGCGGACTCACTAAAATAAATTGACACAAACATTGCTCTGATTTATATCATAAAATGTATCCTCATAGAAGTGTCTTACTGTATGTATGCTGTTGACCTGCTCCTATTCAAAAAACTGAACACTGCACAAAAGTATATGCAGAACACGATTAACAATCAATTGTAAATAAAACACGCCCCTATATACCCCTGAGATTTTAGAGTTAAAGACATTCCCTATTCATTTATAAAAAGGCCAAAACAAAAAAACATTATTTTTTTTATTTTAAAGTGACTTTAGAAGTAACGCATATTTTTTGGAGTTAGGTGCATCTTACCGACCTTTTCTAGTCAGGATAGAGGTGATGCCTTTACGTTTTTCAAAAGAAAAACGAACAAACACAATAAAAGTATAAATTCAACAAAAATAAAACTATACCTGATCAAAGGAATAAATTTCATAAAAAAATAATAAGATTTTTCAATATTTATTGAATTTATAAAGAAACGTTCTTTTGGACGCTTTTCTTCACGAAGACGAATAAACGATCTCATTAAAATTCACCTGAAATAGAAGATCTTATTATTGATGCGATTATATATATATAAAGGGATATGGAATGGATATGGTCCATATTTTATGGAAAGTCCCGTACCAGGGAATGCTTACAGGACATTCATCTTGAATCGATTTCCAGAGCTCATGGAAAACTTATCACTATAGACAAGATGTACAATGTGGTTCCAGCATGATGGTAGTCCAGCCCATTATTCCCGAGAAGTTAGGAATGCTGTAAGCTCCATATTCGGAAAACTCCCCATTTCTTAGCCACCTTACTCCACTGGACTTCTTCCTGTGGGGTACACTTACAAATATGGTCTACTCTAATCGGCCTCTACACCAAATAAATCTAATCATTAGATGGATTATTATTATGTTTTTTTCAGTTTCTATTTCATTGTCTGATCATGAACCAATAACTTATAAACGATTACAAATTACTAATATGCTCCTAACAATGGAGAGTTTTAGTGTATCTCGGAATACGGAGATTGCAACGAATTTCGGAATACCTCGTACCGTCTAAAAGGAAAGGTCTTCCATAAAAAAAAATTATTATTTTTTTTTTAAGTGCCCTATATCCGATTTGACTTTATTTTATTTTCTATAAAACGTTAAATATATTGAAATGATAGGATATAGGGCACTTAAAATAGACACCAAACAAAAAAAAAAGTTTCACTTGTATGATGATTTGATTATTCGAATAAAATAATGAGACTAAAATAAATAAAAAATATAGCTAAGAAAAAAAAATGAATAAATTAGGATAATATGATAGAAATGTGAGAAATGGACAACTATTAATACAAATTAATTAAGTGATTAATGAAAAGAAATTGTTAAGAAATATGTAGAAAAAAATAATATATTAATGTATACAACAAATATTTAAATTTTATCGGTCACTGTTGACATTTTTAGATTTTTTTTTGTTTCTTTTGTCGTGTTAATTTTAATTACATGATTGATGAATAATTTATACTGATCGAATCTTCATAGATACGAATGGTCATAATAGTGGAGAATCGGTGCTAATGACCCCAGCAGTAGAAGCACCCATTTGAATCCCAGAAAGATTGCTGAAGCCTGCAAAGACATATTAGAGGAACAAGCATTGAGAGCAGTTGACAGCATATGTTCCAAACTTCAAAGGTGTCTGGATGTTGAAGGTTGACTTTGAAGACACTATTCATTTTTTAAGGAATAAAAATACAGTAAAATGGAAGCTTTGAAACTGCAATATAAAAGGACTTTTGTTCTTCCTTTTTACATCCTGCATCGATTCCCGAAGTTTTGCCGTTTATTTTGGGGACAACCTGTATATATATGTATGTATATATATATATATATATATATATATATATATATATATATATATATATATATATGTGTGTGTGTGTATTATATGTTTATCTGTTAGGCTTAACAGCTCGAGTTGTACTTCACTTTGTTTGTCGTGTACATGACAACTGTTCTTTTATAACATATTTTTTTGCTATCGAGCTTGAAGTCATTTTATTCTATTTTTCTGCGGTTGCGGTGAAGGTACCTCCTCGACAAAAAGCTTGACGCATCACCAAACAAAAGGGCACATACCCGCATCATCCTCCTTCAGCCAAACGTCAACGGTGCCTAATCTAACTTTACTCACAAAATTTATTGATACCCCCAAGAAAACTAATGTTAACAAAAAGACGTCAAGTTCCATTCCCCTCCCTAAAATTTTGTTTATGAAAGTAGAGATATCATTGCATTTGGCCACGTTTTAGGCTATTAATACCTTGTCAAGGACCTAATAATACCCTCTCACTTATTCGCGCATTTTCAACTTAATATTAGCCGCTATAACGATCGGATTTATTATAAACTTCCTGGCATTTAAAGATTCAGGGTAATTATAAACTCTCTCATGAGTTAAAGTCATCCGGTGTGTAAAAACTCTAAGGAAGTTAAAAAAGTCATCATTTAACGGAATTTAGGTTTTCTACAGGGTATTAAGGGCCTAAAAGATGGCCCAATTCTATGGTATCATAATTTTTCAGGGAAACTGTTGTTTCAGGGAGGAACCTGGAACGTGGCCTCTTTTTTTTCAACGTTCGTTTTTGGTATATATATATATATATATATATATATATATATATATATATATATATATACAAACAAATATGAACCACCGTTATTTTCCTCATCTCAACTTCATTATATGTTGTATGATTCGGCAGCTTGTAGAACTTATTTGGAAGAGTAGTAATTCAATCGATGTGCACGGTGAAAAATGGTCTGTTTAAGCACAGAAAATTGTGGGTTTTATACATAAAACGCGTTTTGTTTTTTTTTTTTTTGTTTTTTTTTTCTAAATAATCTATAGAACGTCATATGTATGAAAGACAACAGATGGAAACATGCGGTTGGTAGAATTTAAATACTTTTTTGGTCTACTATCACCCCTTGAGTATTGTCATCTACTTGTTATATATATATATATATATATATATATATATATATATATATATATATATATACATAAATTTTATCGGAGGTCCTTTTTGTGCCTGGTAAGTAGGAGATTTCAAGAAATATGTCCAATATACAGTACTAGCTTAATAGCTACATTTCTTATACAGCTTCTACTGTTCTTAGAACTATTACGAAATACTAGTTTAGGACGTTTTTATTAATGGGTTTGAAAGATAACCCCAAAATGGTTTAAGGAGAATGCTGAAAATATTCTGTATTTACAATTTCTCAATTTTATCAAAAGAAAATATGCAAATACCACTCAAACTGACCCTACCTAAAGTGAATCAAGGTGAAATGAAATTTATCGGGGGAATCAGTAGAGCGTGGGCGATTGGAGTGTTTACGCGAACGGTTCCTGCAATCTTTTCCTCTGATTGATTGTCTTCGCTTTTTCCAATCAGCTGATTGAACTAAACATAAATTTCCCCCCTACACATGTCAGAACACGGCTAAATTTATTCGACAGTATTGACTTCCTTCTATATTTTCAGCAATTGTTAGTAAAAATGAGAAAATGAAAATTCCGTCACACCGGTAACTAAGCACTCCCCTCAGCAAGGTGTCTGGTATACGCAAAATTTCTGTTATAATATGTTTAAATTAACCTTCATAATAAAAAAAAAGTATACCATATATACATCAGCTAACTCAATATTTACTTAATATTATTTTTAATATGATTCTGTGGTAAAAGTTTTCAACTAGCAATAATAAGTGCTGGAGTGACCAGCTTGGGTTATGTCAGGGTAGGAAGAATGCTGTCGATGCCCTCTCAAAAATGTTTCATTATGATCTCTCTGATATCAATAATAAGCTAAAAAATGAAAAAAGTCCTGCTGCAGAGGATAATATTGAGCATCACAGGAGTATGGTGCCTGGTGGAGAAGGAGCAACATCGGATGAACAGAAGCCTCAAACAGATTGACTGGTCAGAGAAAAAGGTAAGATAGATGTGACTAGCTTAGCAATTCTCTCATACAATGTGGGTGGACTCAGAAGCAAAATAAAGTCAATAGATTTTTTAAGAAATATTAAAACATATAGTGTCTTTGTTCTCTTGAAAACACATGTTGGTGAGGAAGACTGTCAATATTTTGAGAGATTTTTCTATGAATATCATCTGAAATGGGAATACGCTAAAAAAGAAAAACATTTTGGTAGAGCAATAGGTGGAAAACTTATAGGAATTAAAAAGTCATTGGTTAACCACGCTCACTTTATTACAGTAGAGGATCAACTTTTAATTAAATTGGACAAATTAAATATATTCATAATTCCAGTGTGCCTTAGAGCAAAAGAATGGAATTCAGAATTTGAAACATTAGTCTCTTTCATACAGAGGCATGATAATATGGAGTTTTTAATAATCGGGGACTGGAATGTTCAAATTTCCGACTGCCAAAATCTTCCTGAAGCCATAATTGCTAATAATAAAAGTTTTTCTAGGAAAAGAAGATCAAAAGACATAAATAAAACAAGCAGGGGGCAAAAAATGTTAGATTTTATAGCTGACTACAATTTTATTATTTTAAATGGAAGGTCTCCTTCAGATCAAGAAGGGGAGTTAACATTTATAGGAGCTATGGGAGTATCAGTTAATGATATAAGTGTTATAACTGGAGATAGCTTTCATTTAGTAGAAGACTTTAAAGTTCTCTCATTACCTTTTTCAGACCATATGCCAATTATCACTGTTTTAAATGATAAGATACCACAAAGAACCTACACCAGTGCTCCATTGCTTCCTAAGTTAAGTGGGACCAAAAATGATGAAAAGAATTATAAACTCAAGCTTGAAACTTTATTAACAGATCACATTACTGGAATAAACAATGAGGAGTATAACGATTACTAAATGAAGGGTATTAATTAATAATACCAAACAGGTGAAGAATAACCCTTCAAAAATTTTTTTCAAACTTTCCATTTATTCCTCCATCACAACGTTTCGGACACACAGGTCCATCCTCAGGCAATCATGTCCTGTTCATTAGTCTAGTTACACTAAACAGTCATACAATAAATAAACATGATTCCTGTAAGGAACCAAGTCAAAATTCCACCTACATCAAACACTCATTATCATAGGTGATAATGAGTGTTTGATGTAGGTGGAATTTTGACTTGGTTCCTTACAGGAATCATGTTTATTTATTGTATGTCTGTTTAGTGTAACTAGACTAATGAACAGGACATGATTGCCTGAGGATGGACCTGTGTGTCCGAAACGTTGTGATGGAGGAATAAATGGAAAGTTTGAAAAAAAATTTTTGAAGGGTTATTCTTCACCTGTTTGGTATTAACAATGAGGAGGTTATTTGTCAGTTGTCTCAAGTGATTCGAGGCTCAGCCGACAGGGGCCAGCACCGTAGCCTAGATAACTCCTATCACAGAAAGGCCAGCACTCCCTGGTTTGACAGCGATTGTAGACGAGTCAGGAAAAAGACCTTTAAACTTTTACGCCTATTCAGAAAGCATAATTTAGCTTTTTTAAAATCTTTGTACCTGGAGGCAATTAAAGAGTACAAGGATCTATGCAAGATAAAGAGAGCGCATTACTTTTTGGAATTAAATGAAAGATTTAAGAAAATTAAAGATAGCAATGATTTTTGGGGGCTTGTAAGAATTCTCCAGAATAAGGGTATGTCAGCTACTAATGATATTCAAGACGCAGATTGGCTGGAATATTTCCAGCGGATGCTCAATGCACCGATGGCTTATGACTCTATTTCCTATGCTAGACCATTGACAGTAGTACACAGTCTTGATCGGCCTATTGAACTCTCTGAACTAGAACTAGTCATGTGCAAAGCCAAGAATAACAAGGCACCAGGATTAGATCGGATACTTTATGAAATCTACAAGTATGGACCAAGGAAACTTCATGAGTTGCTGATCAAAATCTTCAATGATATCATGGAGACTGGTGATGTTCCACAGAGCTTCGCTAAGGCGATAATATTCCCGCTTCATAAAAAAGGAGATGTAAATAATACAGAGAACTATAGGGGTCTGTCATTCATCAACACGGTTGCAAAATTATTTTCTGGAATTTTACTTCAGAGACTGGAGGATTGGTTTTTGGAGAACAATACTATTAGTGAATATCAAACCGGGTTTAGAAAAAATTATTCCACTATTGACAATATATTTAACCTAATTACAATAATTAAGCTTAAACTACAAAAGAAAAGGAGTAAGGTCTACTGTTTCTTCGTAGACTTCAAAGCTGCCTTCGATTTGCTGAACAGAGGTGCTCTATTTTATAAACTATATAGACTAGGATTATCCACTAAGATAGTTAGCCTTCTTGAAAACCTCTACAAGGATACGGAGTCTGCAGTCTGGAACAAGGGTGGCATTACCAGCTTTTTCAGCACTGATTCTGGAGTTAAGCAAGGCTGTTTATTGAGTCCTCTTTTATTTTCTGCTTATATAAATGATCTGCCAGAGGAGCTCAGCGGAGGAGTGCGAATACTAGACGGTCGTGTGCCATGCCTTATGTATGCGGATGACATAGTTCTTCTGAGTGAAGACAAGAACTCTCTACAGCTCATGATAAATAAACTGGAGGATTACTGTCGAATTTGGAAGCTGACAATCAATCTGAATAAATCCAAGATAATGATATTTCGGAATGGTGGGAGGCCAGCCAGGAACGAGGAGTGGAGGCTTGGTGACCAAGAGATAGAAGTTGTGAACGAATATAAATATCTTGGAGTTATCCTCACGCCTAGGTTGTCAATGACTAAGCATTTCGATGAAAAGGTTCGGGTCGCCAAATATGCCCTGCATTCTGTGTGGAACCGATTTATTAGGAAGCATGAAATCCCAATCTCCGCAAAGTTCCAAGTATTCGATGCAGTGACGCGAGCCTCTCTTTGTTATGGCGCTCAAGTTTGGGGATGGAAGGAGTTTGGAGCTGTTGAGGCTGTCCAAAGATCTTTCGTAAAGCGGCTCTTCGGGTTGCCAACATACACCCCGAACTACGCCATATACCTGGAAACTGGTAGGCAATCTATTTTCCTGCACACCCTGAAGACTCATCTCGAATACATCTAACGACTGCTGACACTACCGAGACATAGGCTGCCTGGTAGATTGTTAGACGAGATTTTAGGGAAAAAAGGCTGGTTGTTCAGGGAATGGGAGAAGCTATTCGCCAGAGCTGGGGAGAGCATGGACAGCTGGACGAGCGGTGACCCTGCATTAATGAAAGAAGTAAGTTCCAGGATACTGCTGTCACTCGCTAATCTCGAGCAGAGACGATGGGCTGAACTGTCTCAGGCGTCACAATATCATCTCCTTTACAATAAGCTGAATCACACCGATGTAGCCGTTTCCTACATGTCAGATGACAGGTCCCTCTACGCAATCCGCTTGATCATGAAAGCTAGAACAGAGATGCTGCATCTGAACAGTAGGCCATGGCGTACAGACGGACGTGCACACTGCTCCATGTGCAATCTTCAAGAAGAAGAAGACACTCTCCACTTCATTGCTAGATGTCCTGTAATGAAGGAGTTCAGAAAATTGCACTACAGCAAGGATCTCCTCTCGTCGGAAGATGCTAAGTCAATCCTAGACGGAAGGAACTGGGACACACTTTATAAATATTTAAATAATGCGGTCAAATACAGGCAATTTCTTATTAGTCAGTTTAATTATTAATTTAAAGTTTTATAATTTTGTCTCCACAAAAGTAGTGCTCTGTTCGCTATTTAATCATTATTTATAAGTTTGTTTTGTTTATTGTTTTTTTTTTTTTTTTTATTGTTATTTTCATTTTCTCTGTTTGAATATCTTTTTTCTTTTTGTAAGTTTTCGGTAAAAAGGAGTATATAAGTTTTTATTTTAGTTATTTTAATTTTTAATTAATTAATGCTTACATGCACTCAGGCTGATGGACACTGTCCAAGCCAATGTAAATTGTTCAGTTATTACTTTGTTATATATTTCTGTAAAGGTAAGAAATAAAATTTACTTTCATTCATTCATTCATTCATATGATTCTGTGAGGACCGCAAGCGTTTAGGCGCTAAGGCGTCAGCATAAAGGTTGATAAGCAACGATATATTTCAATCATTTGTATTTGGTTAAATTATTAAGTAGCCAGCTACGTCAAAAGATAACAAATATTACGGACACGTTGGTCTGGAATGGCGGCTTTCAGGTTCCAGCTTCCAAATCTAATCCGCAATTTTTTCAGCGTACACATTTTCTTATCGTTTGTTATGGAAACGTTGCATGTAAAGGAAATTTGAAAGAGGGGTCTCTCAGAGATCTGGGTCAAGGCGTCAATTGAGTTTTGACGGGATTATCAAAGATTTGGGTTGAATAGAGTTTCAATATAACCTTAAATGAGCGAAAACGCGTGACACTTAATAGTACAATTGCTATGCGTTTCAGCTCACTCAAGGTTATATCGAAACTCTAGTCAATCCAACTCGTCTATAATATAGATCAAGGATGTTTTTTCGATGGATAATGGTCCGATATACAATTTAACAGTTCTTCCTTTGTTTCAAAAATAAACAACAAACTAGGAAAACAATCAACGAACTAGGAAATAGCGTAACAACAAAGAAACACCAATCGCTTAAAAAACACCAATGTACTAATGTGCGTTCTAAATAGAAAGGGAACAAGACGGTTACTATAAAACCAATGGCCAATAGAATTGCTCATAGGAATCGACCAATAGAAATGCGTTACCCATGGTCCAGATCTCTGAACGAGGCCCACATCTTTAACCTGCGTTGAAGCTAATACGTAAGTACCAAAAATTCAATGTCCGATTTTCCTAGAGCTGCAAGGGCGAATCCCGAGTCTGAACCCCTCCTAGCATTTTGTTGCCAATAAATCAAATCATGAATTTCAATTGCATACTTTTTCAATCATGTTTATTAACCAGCATTCTATAGAGTAACTCCTCCCCACAGGATAGCTTTTGCTATCCTGAAGCACTTCCAGAATTTTGACTTCGATTTACCGGACATCCGGATTACGGGATTCGCCGTTTTTCTTTCAAGGTCCTGATATGCAACAGATCAATTCTTGAGAAATTAGGAGTAATCTGAGCTTTTAGTGCCCAAACTCGGATTTTCGTGAAACTTCGCCGACTGTTTCACTTCAACCAAAGTAAGCATAAAAAACTTGAAAAAAGGCGCGTTCGAAGCACTTTAACAGCATTTATTTTACACGGTTCATGGTTATAGTTTCGGCACTAATAGTTGGACGCCTTTGAACAGAAAGGAACCAAGCGCCATTTTTAACGAAATTGAGTTTTCGGTGCTATCTTTTAGAGAATTAGAGAATTTATACAGCAATAAAAAACTGGTTAAAATATAATTTTGTCAATAAAGCAAGAAAAAATACCAAAAAAAAAGTGAAATGGTGTACCCAGTAGGCTATAATAAACAGAAAGGAATGAAGCGGCATTTTTATTAATACCTATAAAATAAAACCCCATTACCATAACAATAGTTTATTTTAATGAGAGAAAATTAATGAAACATTTCAGGTAGTAAAGGAATTTTAGAGCCTCAAAAAACTTTAAACCCAATTCTCTAAAGAATGAACAGATGGCACTTGGATCTTTTCCGTTTAAAGGCATCCAGTTCAGAATTACCGACTTAGGAGTTACGCAAATAATTACTCATGATCAATGCGGCATAAATCATACAGAAATATTGTTTTTAGAAATTTACATATGGGAACTAATGCCATTAACACATGTCAATACAAACCCATAGGAGCTAAAACCAAACGAATGATTGTATTTTTATAATACATACTAGTGCTCGTGATCAATGAGATAGCCCAACAGCTCAGGCCTACACGCTAGACTCCAGGAAACGGAAGTCCTCCCTTTCATGAAGGTACATCGCTTGGTGAAATAGAATATCACTTCCGGGGGCAGTGTGATTACAGGAGCGAAAGTTATAGGTGGGAAGTTTTCGTCGAAAAAGAAGACTCGGCTGGTGAAAACTTTGCAGTGGACACCGAGAGGAAAGCAGAGAGAAAGCTTCGGGATGTTCTCATGGTGGATGCACATCTCAAGCCCCAATGGGAAGAAGCACAGTGTAAAGTAAATGAAGAAATGATGAATTTTGAAACCGAACGACAGTTCGAACCAACTTTCGAGAAACATTATTGTTTATGTGTTGTGTCGGCTATGTTCGTGTTTACATACTCAAACCTTTATAAACATATGTAATATATTAAAATGGATATATCAACCTTATGTTTCATTAACAACCTAGAAGGCAGATTTCGTTAATGATTGCTGTTAAGTCGCGAACACTCCATGCTTATCCAATTCCCGCGAAGGAAAATAGCTTTCAACAAAAGAAAAGGCATTAGCCTGATCCTGGTTATAAAAGGGTGGTAACTTGTAGATAAGCCGCCCCAAAAATCTCTGTTTTGTATAAGTGGGCGTTAATATTTAAATAATGATTGAGAACTCAAAATGGCCAGGAATTAATAGTTATTCTCTTGAGCTTCTGCAAAAACTGTCAATAACGTAGCCCAACAATGTCTTGTCTGCTAACCATTTAAGTTGCGGAGCAGTAATGAAATGATAAATTATTACGAACGAACACACAAGAAGATAAAATCTTAACTGCGCTGGAGCTTACCTCGTCCCATTCAAATTCACTAATTAGTATAATGTCTTGACTATTTATTCCCAATAGGGTTTTTTTAAAAAAAAAAACCCTATTGGGAATAAATTTTGAAACTGAGTAATTAGCATTATAAATGCACGGTGCATTAAGGTGCCCTTAGTCACCGAATAAAGAGAATTTTGTGGTGAGAGCCGAGGAAGGAAAGAAAGGTCCGGTAGCACCTAAGATTTGACAAGAAAATAACAACACTTCTGTCATATACTGTTAGGCACTACTCACTGCCTAAATAAGCCGGATAGTGGACAGTCGGAAAACGTTTCCGAAACGTCAGTCACGGAACCGTCAAAACATTACGTCTTCTTAAGGATATTGTTTTATTTATTTATTTTATTTGCAAGCGACGGTTCTGGAGCGGACCGATGACTGATGCGTTAGAATAGACCTTATATCCCCTTAGTGTCCAATTGAATCCACACGTCTAAATACCTACACAAAATTTACATAGAAGTCTTTTAGCGTAAAACCGTAAGCAGCATTGTAGTGCTGTTAGCTTATGCGGAGTTTCTGGAACATGTGCTTAAATAAATACAAAATAAAGAAATATTTCTGTTCTTTTATATTATGAGTAGCTCACAGAACTATGTAAATTTTGCAAATAAAAAGTTCAATTTTCCTAGTATTTTGGCGTGTTTATTTCCCCTCTCTAGGGAGGAAACCTCGTTTATGACCTCAAAATTTGCTCACGCATTTTATATTAACAAATTTTTGGAGGGCCAGTGGCCATGAGTGTTAAGGCGTGAGCACTTAACACTCCGTGCCAAGGGACGTGGGTTCGATTCCCAATATGGGGAGGTGGCTAGAAAAAGGGGGATAACCTATAGATCATCCGTCCTAAAATTCTTAGTTAATAATAATGGACGTTAAAATTTATTTAAATATTAACGCCCATTATTCCTGAGAAATTTAGGACGGGCAATCTATAGGGGTTAAAATTTAAATAAATAAATTCAACAATTATATTGGAGGCCCGGTGGCCGTGAGTGTTAAGGCGTGAACACTTAACACTCCGTGCCAAAGGTCGTGGGTTCGATTCCCACTGTGGGGAGATGGCTTTTCTTTAGAAAAAAGAAAGAGCATCAGTCCTATCCTGGCTAGAAAAGGGTGGTAACCTATAAGAACCCGTCCCAAAATTCGTAGTTAATTATAATGGACGTTAAAAAAAAAAAAAATGTAATTCAACAAACAATGCTCTTCGCTTTAGATGCGGAGCATCATCATAAATAAATAAATAATTCAACAAATTAACTAAACACATGTAATAAAATGAATATTCTATCACTAGTTTAGAACCAATTGATATTTATTTACCTGTTTCGAAATTAGTTATGAGTTTCCCTAATTTCTTGAAGGAATCGCTTATTTCTTGTGCCTTGATATGGAATGCAAATTTCAGCGAAGAAAGTCCTCCGAAAAGACTGGACATCTTGTACATATTACATGCAATCCCTGGTGGCAGCATGAGCTTACAGTTGAAAAACAACGTTGGTATGTTGCAGTCGACGAAGAACGCCCGGGAAGAAAACGCTACAAATTCAACTTCTAAAGGCAGAAGAGATATTCCCAGCCTAGGAAGCCGAGCATGCCGAAGGGAGAACTGCATCTTGAGAGTAATCAAATTTAATCCCACGCTGATAGTAATGAAATAGATTTTGAATCCTATAGAAATTTGGAAGAAGTCCGACAATAATTCTGTCATGTTTGATGTTCAATATCCTGAATGTGTAGTTGTCAGTCGGTGTGATCAAGAGTGTATACTAAATAAACCTCACATATGGAATATATTCGTTGATGATCAACCTTTCAATTATCTATTTGGTAAATTTTATGTTGACTAAATAGATAATTAAATTATCTACAAGGTCGTGGGTTCGATTCCCACTAGGGATGGTGGTTTTTCTTTGAAAAAAATAAAATGTATCAGCCCTATCCTGGCTAGAGAAGGGCGGTAACCTATAGATCACCCGTTCTAAAATTCGATGTCAATAATAACGTATACGTTAAAATTTAAATAATTTTATTTTGCGAAGGAGTGGCCGCTTTTCTTTCCAAAAAAAGGAAAGGCACCAGCATCCGGGCTACCTAGAAAATGCTGGTAACCTATAGATAACCGTCCATAAAAGTGACGTAGAATCGTCCTCAAAAAGAGGAGTTAAACAATTAAAATGAATATTTTGAGTAAACGGTTTAAAAATTCAATAATAATCAAAAATTAAAATTACAAATTCAATAATATTAAATATATATTAAAATAAAAATAAATAAAATAAAAAATAAATAAAATAAAAATAAATTAATATTAAAATTAAAAATTCAATAATATCGCATGTGGTAGGATTTCATCTACTATATATTTGTCAAATACCATTCACTGACTGACTGACTCACTCACTGTCCTATCATCGCCCAGCTTAAAGCACTCGACAGAAAAAGTTGAAATTTTGCATGGACACTCCCTATAGAACGCAGACATTCGCAAGAAAGGATTTTTTGATATTCAAATTTTTAAGCATTTTTAGAGGGGTTTAAAGTGTTAGTTGGTTAGAGCAGGCAAGCCTAGGCAGCACGCTTTGCTAGGACGATAACAGAACAGCTGTTACCGTACTGTACCTATTTCATAGTATTATTTTTAATTGAGGTTAATTTTAACTATGATGGAAGACCTTGAATTACTAGAAATAAACTGTGCTTTTGTCCCTCATAGAGTTTACGCACTGGTGATGGTCCATCCGAAGTAAACCCGAACCACTTGACACAAAAATTTGAAATTTTGCATGGACAATCCGTTTAGAATGTAAACACTCCCCAAGAAAGTTTTTTTTTTTATATTCAAATGTTTTAGTACTTTTAGGGAGGTTTGAATTATTAGCTCAAAAATGGAACGATTTTTTATGACATTTGGTACAAAAATCTTACTTCTCATTTGAAAGGTCAAATTCATTAAGCAGCTGAATCCATTTACTGGAACCTGGTTTTTGGAGCAACATTTTCGTTCTCGTAGTAAGTAGAAGGCGGCTATTCGAAAGGTTACTAAATTCTAAATAAAAAAAGATTCTGTTGTAATATTCGTTGGGGCGATGTCAATCGAAGAGATTTTTAAAGTTGTTAGTGTTGTTTTTAGAGACAATTTTAAAGTTGTTAGTTTCATTCTTGTCAACGTGAATTTGTCTCTGTTTACCTGACTTTTTTAAGTGGTTGTTGTATTTTTTTTTTTTTTTTTTTTACTCCACAACGTAAACAAGCACGGTTACCTCCACATGGTGTTTCCTGGTTAACTATAAAGTACGCGCAATAATAAACTGTACAAAATTATGTAGTAGCGTTAATTTTGATCATGGGTACATTCCATGTCAAATCAACAAGGGTCACAACCCGACCTTCTTGGATTTTAATAAAATTTGGTAGGTTGGTTACTCTAACAAAAAATAACCAAAAACAATTTTTTTAAATTTTTTAACTGTTTCCGTTTTTTTAGTATTAATTTTCAAAGTATTGAAAAACCGACTTTTTTTGGTCAACTGGATAATTTTAATTGCTTGGTAGATTGAGTTCTATTTTAGCTACAACAGTCAGCATAGTCTCATTGTTTAGCTTATTAAATGGACTTCGATGTGATATACAACAAGACCAACTTATTACAAATTTTACTTTTCAAAAAAAATTTCAAAAACTTGTACGTAACGGTTTTCGAAAAACCTGTGGAACATGGGAACGGAATCATTTTATAACATAATTTTGACTTTATAATTGTCACTGCGTAGTTGGTAAAAATATGGTGATTGATGGATATTTGTATTGTAAATTCAACAATAAGCAGCCCTGATCAAAATTTGATTTTTTTTCAGACAGAACTAAAATTAAAGGGGAGATTTGGAAAAAAAAAAAAAATTACTGGAACCCAGAAATTGCACCCTTTCATTCCTTTAACTAAGAAAAAAATTAACTTTACTCGAAATTCAATAAAAGTGAAGTTGAACTGGTAACTGATTTAGACACAGATACAGTAGCCTTTAATGAAAAAACATGTGGTAGTTTTATTGCCTCAACAAAAATGAATAGATGGATGAAATAAAATTTAACATCCAACATGTCTCAATTATTACAAATTTCATTTTTCAAAAAATGTTTTACATAATTTTAGACTACAAATGATGCTGGTTTTATTATGGGATGGCAATGGAAAAAAAACGCCATGTATAACATTTAATAAACGATCATATCCATTTTTGTGCTATTGTGTGTAACTGTGTAATTTGTTGAGTACACATGCCAGCTACCACTGGTTGTCATATTCACAGGTAATAAAACCACCACATATTTTTTCATTGAAGGCTACTGGATCAGAGACTAAATCAGTTAAAATTATGTTGTAAAATGAAACTAACAGCATATGTAGTCAATGAAATGAAGATTGAAATATATTCAGAATTTTAAAAGTACAGTTTTTCAAAAATCGTTTTGTACAAATTTTCAAAACATTTTTTGAAAAATGAAATTTGTAATAATTGAGACATGTTGGATATTAAATTTTATTTCATCCATCTCCTCATTTTTGTTGAGTACACATGTCAGCCACCACTGGTCGTCACATTTACAGGCAATAAAACTACCACATATTTTTCTATTAAAGGCTACTGTATCTGTGTCTAAATCAGTTACCTACCAGTTCAACTTCACTTTTATTGAAGTTCGAGTAAAGTTGAGTCTTAATTTTTTTCTTAGTTAAAGGAATGAAAGGGTGCAATTTCTGGGTTCCAGTAATTTTTTTTTCCAAATCTCCCCTTTAATTTTAGTTTTGCCAGAAAAAAATTCAAATTTTGATCAGGGATGCTTATTGCTGAATTTACAATACAAATATCCATCAATCACCATATTTTTACCAACCACGCAGTGACAATTATAAAGTCAAAATTATGTTTTAAAAAGTGATCCCGTTCCCATCCCATAATGAAACTAACAGCATATGTAGTCAATGAACTGAAGATTCAAATATATTTTTTTCAGAATTTTAAAAGTACAGTTTTTCAAAAACCGTTACGTACAAGTTTTCAAAATTTGTTTTGAAAAGTAAAATTTGTAATAAGTTGGTCTTGTTGTATATCAAATTAAAGTCCATTTAATAAGCTAAACAACGAGACTATGCTGACTGTTCTAGCTAAAATAGAATTCAATCTACCAAGCAATTAACATTATCCAGTTGACCAAAAAAAGACGGTTTTTCAATACTTTGAAAATTAATACTAAAAAAACGGAAACAGATAAACTTTTTTAAAAAATTGTACCATTCAAGGAGTTGTTAGAGCTATTAGGATTCAAAATTTCAAAAAAATCTAAGAGGGTTGGGTTGTAAACAGTACTTTCATTGGTTGAATTGACATGGAATGGCCCTCATACCTTATTTAACGCAATATAAAAAGTACTTATCGGCCGTGGTGAAGCACGGGTAGTCAGCTAGTCAAGTATAAAGGAAGTGTAAAACTACTATGATTACAATACCACAAACATCTTATCTGTCATATTTTTACCAGAATAATAATTGCACTAAAAAAAAAGAAAAAAAAATCTTATTTTCTTTTCTTGTATTTTTAAAAAAATGTTTCATCGTTTTCTGCAATGTAGAACTTCAACATTATTAAAAACTATTCAACATTATTAAAAAACTATTAATTAAGTTTTTTAATAACTTCAACATTATTAAAAAACTATTCTGGACGTTAAAATTTAAATAAATAAAAACTATTCTATTAATAATATTTGTGTGCTAATAACTTTGACAGCCGATGTACAACAAAAAATATTTATTATTTATTTTCAACTTTATTTTTGTTCCAATATTTAGGAGAAATATTCAACGAACTGAACAATAGAAGACTAACTTAGAAGACAAAATATAACATGCAAACAATAACATACGTACAAAAAACACTTTTAAATTAAAAAAAGGAGGTTGAAAAAAAAGGTTCGTTCCGAAGGTGGTACGATACCATTAAACAAATTAAAATTATACTTACAATGTACTTCAACCTTACCGACAGATATATAGTACATCGTAACAAAAATACATAAACTAAACTAATATTTAATATTTTACACAAACTGACGTAATGTTATTATTGTTTATATTCGGCATAATATTAATAGGAATACAATTTACGTTTAAAGTTTAAACGGAGACCCGATGGCCGTGAGGGTTAAGGCGTGAGCACTTAACACTCCGTTCCAAAGGTCGTGGGTTCGATTCCCACTAGGGGTGGTGGCTTTTCTTTCGAAAAAAAGAAAAGGCATCACCCCTTTCCTGGCTAGAAAAGGGTGGTAACCTATAGATAACCCGTCCTAAAATTCATAGTTAATAATAAATGGACGTTAAAATTTAAATAAATAAATAAAGTTTAATCGCCTAGCCAGGACAATTAATAAATAATATTGAATTAATTTGCCCTCCATCAAATTCTGAGATAGAAAAGACGAAGAATAAATTGCAATGTATTAATATGAAAAAGGGTTGAGCGAGAAAAAATATGAAAGAACATCTCCATGTTCAGTATAAAAATTTATTTGACTGTAAGGTCTTTAATGGACATCTGTCTTTACAGATTCCAGTAAAAAAGAAAATGTTAATTGAGATGTTACTAAAGATGAACTCTATCTTTAATTCATCAAAGAATTAATGGAATTAATAGACGTTATTAATATGAACACGAGTGAGAAACAGAAAGTGTCCTCTTTACAACCAATTCTGTTTGTATTTTATTTTTGTTTTTCGCTTGGTTTAATTTTATTTTTTTATTTTATTCGATTCCCACTGGGGTTGGTGGCTTTCCATTCGAAAAAATAGAAGGCATGAGCCCTATCCTAGCTAGAAAAGGGTGGCAACCAATAGGTAACGCGTCCAAAAATTCCTAGTTAATTATAATTTAAATTTTTATAAATTAATTATAAATGTTGCAAATTAGCGTTGATGTAAACGTATGATTTACAGATCAATATTATAGAACTCCTTGGTGTAAAGGTTCGTATTAGTGGTGGTTGCTTTTATTTCCAAAAAAAAAGGAATGGCATCAGCTGTAACTTGTATCAAAAAGGGTGGTAGTCTCAATATAACCGTCGAAAAAGCCCGTGATTTGTATAAGTGGACGTTAAAATTTAAAAAAATGAAGGGATGTTATTCTTGGGGTACTAGAACGGGGAATACTTTGAAACAAGTAAATATGAGAAACAAAAAATAAATTTAAAAAAACGTCCGACTCATATTATCGCGTTTCCATTTTTATCCCTTATGTAATTTGGAAAGTTTAGAACAGTTAATGTTTTGTCTTAAACTTTCATCGATTTTAGATCACGAAAATGACGATTTATATGTAAGTACATAAACTTACCATCGTTATTTTCGTGATTTATGGATTCTGAAACGTGAAAGTTCTTAGTCCGCACTTCCGGATTGCCTCGTGAGGCCAATCTCATAAATAGGCTGCCCCTCAATGGAGCGAAGGTGTAAACTAGTTAAAAAGCAGGAAAGTAAAGGGTAAAATGAAAATCGAACAGTATTAAACTGAAAAAGTATTGTATTAAATGTTGATATATTTAAAATAAATTCTTGTTTAAAAACAAAAATGACTATTCGTGATGAAAATAGAAGCTGCCTAGCGTGCAGAAGGGTCAAGAATCTGATAGCTGTAAAGTTCTTCCCCTCTGGGCTCTCGTGGCCTGTTGCATTATTTATTAGATGGTTAAGTTGCCTGCTGGGATTTCGATATAAAAATCAACTGTTTTATAATATTTTTTTATCAATAATTGTAAAATGAAAATTTTCTTATTATATTATTATTTTTTTTTTTTTAAATAGTCTGTTTCCTTGGATTTTCAATTATTGAATAGATCATCGGTTCAAGACCTTTTTTGGCTCACGTAACACTTAGTAGCTCATCATTCAAATTTACCGCTTCGTAGAACGGATTGTATTTCGTGAAATTGTTTTAGTTTTTTGTTATTTTCTTCGTATATGCTGTATTATTATTATTATACTTATTATAATGAGACAAATTAAAACGAACACACACAATGATAGTAGACTCACTGTAACGTACATACGTTTTTCTTTAATCTTAAAGCAGCAACAAAAATTATAATTTTCATTTTAAACAAATGTTTGCCTGGAACAAGCGAATAGGGTTTCATTATTTGACTATTCAAGGATATTTATTTTAAATTTTAACGTCCATTATTATTAATTAATACGGACGGGTTAGTTACGGGGGGGGGTCATCTATAGGTACCACCCTTTTCTAGCCAGGATAGGGCTGATGGGGGCTGATAGGGGGGCCTTTTCTTTTTTCTAAAGGAAATCCACCACCCCACACTAGGAATCAAACCCACGACCCTTGGGCACGGAGTGTTAACTGTTCACGCCTTAACACTCACGGCCACCGGGCCTCCAATATTTAAGGATAAAACCAGGTAAAAATTAACTCCAGGAATGTACATTGATTAACGTGTTTTTTGTTTTTTTTCTCTCGTTCGCCCCACTGTGCGCTGTGCACTTCAAACAAAGTGTAACATAGGATAAATGTGAAATTCGCTCATTGGGTGGAGTGAATAAAAGCTAGAATCTAACAGGTAGAATCTAGCCCTTAGAAGTAGCTCTTCCTCAATACGGAGTGAATAAACAAGAGCTACTTCTAGGTAGCAAGATCTAAGTAAGTTAGTCTCATCTCCTGATAAACTAAGGAAATTCTAAGGGTAGCTGTTGCTAACCTCTAGCTGCAGCTAGGATTCCTACCGCCCTCCCTCATCCCTCTTCCTTCCTGTCAGGGTTTGTTGCTAGTCTCTCTCTCTTCAATTGGGTGAGTGTGTCTTGTACAACTGTCGACAAGCATGGGCCCTATTAGGGGGGGACTGCAGTCCCCTCCGAAATCCGTAAAGATTTGTCAAAAAAAAAAAACCATAAAAATAAAGTAAATGAGACCACTTTGGCCAGAAAAAATAATTTCTTTTAGGTACAATATCATTTTAATTGGCTAACTATTCCAAGATCTAGATTGATAATATTCCATACCCCCCAAATGCTCTCAGCCCTTCTCCCAAATACTCCCAGCCTCTCCCGAAATTATTTTCTATATACGCCCATGCCGACCTGGATCTGTCACTTTTTATAACAGTATTAGTCAATGATCCTGTGGCAATGGAAAAATCTAAATTACTAGCTGCTATTAAAGAAAGAAAACCTGTTTGGGACAGCATTATTAATGAATTTTCCGTAGGGCGAAAGGTCACTGCTGCACAGTTAAATAATTTGCTGAGTAACATGAAATAAAGCATCAAGAAGAAAACCGACCAAAAAGCCACCTGCAATAAGCCTATAAAATTGACGCGGTGGGGAAAAGATTTTTACAAATTATTGATCAAGGGCAAAAATCCCAGGAAGAATTCAAATGGATTCACCGACAAGCGTCTAACAAGGAAGTAGAAAACCAGCACTGCTTCAAAAGAAATTGCAAATAAAAAATTGAAAAAGTGCGAAAATGGTTGAGGTTTACGGTACGGAAGAAAAAAAAGATCCGTCAACTCCAGAACTTCAAAGAATCGTTATACTGCTAAATGTAGCTAAAGAAGATGAAAATAAAACGTGAAGACGTCCCGGCGCATATAATACTCCTTTTCCTTACGAACATGCATAAACGCCGCCATTATTGAGCGAAAAGAAACAACTAACTAAAAAGCTAGCATGACCCAGACCAGACTAGCTTTTCCCTTAGCATTTGCTACACTTACATAGAACCTAGTCACAGCTCTTTATTCACACCTTCTACCTAGCTACAGCTAGGAACCGTGATAAACTAAGCAAGTGCTAGGCCTAGCTGCAGCTACCCTTTTTATTAACTCGGCCCTTAGCAATTGCTTGGAAAATACTTAGTTCTAGCAATTGCTAGCTTTTATTCACTCCCGCCCTCCCTTTCTTGGTGACTGGGGGAGGGAAATAATAATCCTAATGTTGAATTGTGAAATTTTCTTTTTAATGAAATGTTATTCACATTCATTATTATCTCTTTAATACTTACATTATTTACATACGATCAGAGTAACGATTCCCTTGCAAAAACAGAATTACCGTTTTTTTCTAAAGGTTAAAGTAACATGTTCCTGAGCGCTGTCATATGTGACACAGAATAACCCTAGTCGCTGCGAGTCAACTTTCAAGCATGTGATTTTGTTTTTAATTTTGTGACACAAGCTAATCAAAATTCAACAATAATTCTAAAAATTTAAACTTCTTTGAAGGGAAATTACCGAGAGAAAATGAAGGAGGAAGAGGAAAAAGAGGTTCCTTTAATGGAGGTGCAATCTCCGTTTGCATATACACCGGTAGTGAATTAGCAGATATTTTATACCACTTTATTACAACTCGAAATTTGTTTTTCTTTTTGGTAATACTGAAGGAGAGTGTCCTCAGCACCGATTTTCTTCAAAATTTTCACTATAACGTATTTTGATGCACTAAACACGAATCCGTTGGAAAAAAAAGTTGCTCGGAACTAGGAAAGAAGTTATTAAGCACTAAAGTTCACTGTTATGGAGGTTATAAAAGACGGGGTACCGAAAAAAACATTTATGCGCATTATCACTTCATTTATGCGCATAATCACTTAATTTATGCGCATTATCACTTCATTTTTATTGAACACTTTCTACAAAAAACTGTAATAAAGATAACAATAACAAGCTAATTACAGCTTAAAGGGAATTAGAGAAGCTTAGAAGGAACAAATCATAAAGGCATTAGCTAATTATTAAGGGATTTCTGTTATATAATACTTTTCAGGAGCGAAACAAGAAATTTGAAGAATGTTTCATTATGTAAAAAAATGTTTCTGAATAAATAAGTGTTGGTAAATTTTAATAATTGATAGTTAATTTCAATTACACTTCTTCATTAAGGACTATTGCGCATGCGCGAGTTTACAAGTACGTTGTTTATGCGATCGTTTGTAACCTTCATAACAGTGAACTTTTTTTTTAAATAACTTCTTTCCTAGTAGCGAGCAACTTTTTTTTCAACGGATTCGTGTTTAGTGCATCAAAATAAGTTATAGTGAAAATTTTGAAGAAAATCGGTGCTGAGGACACTCTCCTTCAGTTTTACCTTTTTTTGTATGCCACTCCTAGTTCAATGGCCATAAGCAGAGTTAAAACTTGCCTCGTAGAAAATTAAAGCCCATCAATAGGACAACATTTTTTTTTTTTTTTTCTTTTTCTGATTTGTACAAGTAGGCTCGAAGTTTCCTAGATTGAGTGGTTCGAATCCCTCTAGGGTTAGTGGCTTTTCCTTAGAAAAAAAGAAAGGCATCACATCTTTCCTAGCTAAGAAAAGGTTTCAACGTTCATAGAATCTATTTTATTTATAAAGGGATTTTAAGATAAATACGTGATTTGGATAACTTATTCCTTTCATATAAAACTCGTACTTAATACTACCCGATTAGTTTTATAATGCTGTGTGTAACAATTTTATATTTTATTATAGTTTTTCACCGTTTAGTGATAAAACTATTTCAAATGTAACCATTTATAAACAATATAAAAACTGTAAATTACTCAATTGGATTCTATTATCCATACGACTACGGATTGTATGACCTTTCATTAATACCCACAATAAATTTTTCACAGCAATGAATATAAAATGAAGCATTTTATACGTCCGATTGCGCTCAAAATTATTGTTTCCTGTTCCAGGCAACTTCATAACGCCATAGCTATTTAACCATTTACCAAATATTAATTTGCCTAAAAATTCCATATTGATTGTCTTAATTATTTGTTTGGTCAAACTTATAATAAAATGACTGTCAGCTACAATTTCTTAAAATTTAGTTTTAGAACTTATTTTAAGAAGCATTCATTAAAGAAAAATTTCTATTATTGAGGAAACCTTGCTACTCAAATGATCACATTAGGCGAATAATTTCAAAATTGCATCGTTTATTATAGGTAATTTGTATCATACACATGAAGCCCTTGTTTTCGGATAATTTTATGAAATTTATTGATTGTAACCCGCAATAAAAATTGTTTTCATTAATAGAGGATGTCAAAATTCAACCGAAAGCAATATCCAGCGAAGATTTATATTTTTATTACATTTTGTGATCTTATGCTAATGTTTATACAAGTTCATATATTCTCCATCCCAAAAAAATTAAAACGTCTAAGACTGGAGGCACAACTCGATAATAGCAAGATCACATAAAATGATTTTAAAATCAACAGTATTTTTTACCCATTAAAGCAGTTTAACGTTTTTTCTGGTTTGTAGAGCATAGGTCACTATAATAAGTAGCATTTCTTTTTTCATTTTGTACCACTTTATTTCAATTTTTTGGTGTTTGAAGTTTTCCTTGCCAATTTTTTTCGGAGCCTTCAGACAAGCTGCATGTGGTGCACTCGGAGGTTTCTGATGGCCCTTAGAGACATGGCATGGAGGCCACCAAACACGTAGAGCAAAATGTGAAATAATGTTGTACAAAAAGAAACATTAGGTGATACTTATATCACCATACGCAATGTATGTATACAGTGGCATACGCTACATAAAACGAAAACGAAATTATTTTTTATACAATTTTCAAACAATAAAAATAAACTCCAGTTTAGTACTTTATATCTATTAGATACAGCTGAGACTGTGGAATTGTTTCAGGTTATTTGACGCGATGGACATTGGAATTTTGTTGCTGATCTTAAATCTTACATGGCATTGGGATTTTATCCACGTGAATATCGGGCTGCCTCTGAATTTGCGTCATCGGATAGATTGTTTCCCTATATTCTCGGTACTTTTCACCTACCGCATAAGCCGATCGACGAAGCTCTTCTTGGCAGTAAATTACCCATTTTCCTTCACTATCTCCTTCACACTCTGGCGTGACGTCATACTCTGCTTCACACTACCATCAGAAATTTGTTTCGCGCGTATGAGCTGCTTCTTGTGTTTACCATATGGATTCTCTTTATCCGCCATGCCGCATGTAGGATGTATAATGCCTTCCCTTCAACACATATCAAAAGCGAATTCTCCACAATGGCTTCGGAAATTAAGGAACCCTTAAAGTGCAGGAAAAATGGAACAAATAGAGATGATTTAAATAAATTATAAAATAGCACTACTTGTTTTATTTACAATAGCCCCACTCTTTAACCAGCAATAGTAAAAATTGTCTTCGATCAGATAACAACAGATTATAATCTGTTTTTATTAATGGAAAACTCGGTGGGGAAGTTTAAAACTGCTTATGATACAATTATTATTCAAACTATAGGTTCTTCCTTACGAACATACACTAGAATGACCGTTAAAATAAACCTATAACTAAGCCCAAAAACACACTACTACTTACATATTTACACGCACTCACTCAATAAATACAAACACACACAATATACACATTCAATAAATATTTCAATAAGAATTTATAATAAAATAAAATAATTATAATTACTTTTTTTACTAGTAGATTGATGCCCGTGCTTCGTCACGGCAGATAAGTAGTGTTTTTTATTGCGATAAATAATGTATCATCAAAATTAACGCTACTATATAATTTTTTGCAGTTTATTATAGCATGGTTCCCGTCATTCTTTTTGTTATACATCAATTGATAAGTAATAAAAGTATAATATTTCTTCACACTGGGGCGCTCCGGACCAGTGTCAAGAAACAGATACCCTAGAGATAGCCCGTTATCTATAGGTTACCAGTAATAGCAGTGTAACCAATACAGGTTAAATTTCGTTGTCAATAATAAATGTATGTACGTTATAAAATTTAAAAAATGTTGTTGTTTCTCAGATGTCATTTTGAAACACCCATTATATTTGCGAGCATTACCAAGAAGTGTTCTGACTGTGGATGCTGATGGGTGAGGAGGCTGCGCAAGGGTTCGGGATATTATTACCTCGGATGGACCAAACTCAGGTATAGCGTAAACTCTCTGGGGGACAAGTTGAAATGAACCGCAATTAAAATGGTGATTTTCTCCCTCAAAGCGTAAACTCTATGAGAGACAGTTTATTTCTAGTAATTCAAGGACTGCCATCATTGTTGAAATTAACTGCAATTAAAAAAAGTCCGTCACGCAGGAGCTGCATAACTAAGCACTTTCCTCAGAATTTGGGTAGTGTAGACTGCTTTCCAGAACAATTTGCTTAAAATATCCTACATAAATAAAATAAAAAACGTGAATAGTTCTCATTTTGTAATGAGTAACTGATCAATTATTAATTTGCATCCAGAGTTATGTTTACACATGGTACCTACTACACTACGTAATAAATACAAAAATCCTCATATTATCGTATTTTGATCTAACGCAGGAACAGGATACAGTCTCACTAGTAGAAGGCGCTCCTTGCGGCGGCTTTGTGAACCTACGTCTGCCGGCTTTTCTATTCAAATATATTACAAATTAAACCCCCGCTTTCCGATTGACCGATTCAGCTCATTTTTACAACACTTCTTTCTCATGAGTTACCCACGACGTATACAGCGTTTCGTTGCAATACAGCAGAAATTACGACCGGTATGAGTATATTAGGAATTTGGGTCCGGAGTAAACCCCCCCTTCTAATGAACCGATTTAGTTTCTTTTTACAACACATATTTACCTGTAGATTACCACTACGAATACCGAGTTTCGCCGAAATATACCAAAAATCACGGCTGGTAGTGGCGAATTGGTATTGTGGGTCCGGAGTAAACCCCCCCTCCTAATGAACCGATTTCGTTTATTTTTACAACACATATTTAACTGTGGATTAGCACTACGAATACCGAGTTTCGTCGAAATATACCAAAAATCACGGCTGGTAGTGGCGAATTGGTATTGTGGGTCCGGAGTAAACCCCCCCTTCTAATGAACCGATTTAGTTCATTTTTATATCTCACTTTTCTCTCTATATTACCACTACGAATACCAAGTTTCGTTGAAATATAACAAATATTACGGCTGACATAGTCAAATAAGTGTTTTGGGTTCGGGGTAAACCCCCCCTTCCGGTGGCCCGACTTTGGTGGTTAACGAACTCGTTCAATCGTTTGCTAATTGAATGCTATATACCAAGTTTCGTGACGAAAAAACAAAAACTCTGGCCGCTATCGTGTTAACAGACACATATATATATATATATATATATGCATATATATATATATATAGATATATATAAATTTTAACGGGGGTCATTTTCGGTGTCTACTAGGTAGGATCGATAAAGATTTGAAGAAATTTTTCAAAAATTCCGTCATGAGTCCAACCTCAATAGCTACTTTCCTTCGGAGGAAAGTGCTAATAATACTATGAAATACATACAGTACGGTAACAGCTGTTCTGTTATCGTCCTATCAACGCATTCTGCCTAGGTGAGCATTCTCTCTTTAAAACTAAAAATTCAAACCCCTCTAAAAATACTTAAAAATTTAAATATAAAAAAAAAAAACCTTTCTTAGTGAGTGTTTAAATCCTAAAAGGAGTGTCCATGCAAAATTTCAAATTTTTCTGTCAAGTGGTTTGGGCTGTGCGATGATAATGAGTGAGTAAGTCAGTCAGTGAGTGATATTTGACAAATATATAGTAGATAAATTCTCATTTATTAAATTGAAAGGATATATCTTTATGAGGTAGTAAATATTGATGTTTACAATGAACCTGATGTTATATGTAAAAGTAACTGGGATATGTTCTAAAAATTGATACCAAAATAAACTTACTTTTTGTACCCTAGTACACTATTCAGACTGGAAATAACACTAATTAAACATGTATTTTATGTACTGATATTGTTTAAATAAATAAAAAAACTGGAAATTAAATTTTTTTTTAAATTAAATATGTCTATTATATCATATGTTGAAAACTATGAAACTTTTGTCTGAAAAGTTGTGTTTTTGCAAAATCTTCTATATTGACTATTTTTATGAGTAATGGTCTAATAACTGGAAAATATGTTGTAATGATAAAATTATATAATAATAAATGAAAAGATTTTTTAGTCTAATAAAAAAAAGTAATAAGATTATCCAACTATTTAGAAATGAAGAACAATTTCTCATTCCCAAAAATACACCTAAAGAGAGTTTGAACCCTTCCCAAACGCTCTCTCACTTAATAAAATCGAGAAAAAAAAAAAACAATCGAGAAGCTAACAAGAGTTCAGGAAATGAGAGTTGTAAATATATATAAATAAAGATAGATAGAGTGAGCTTGAAACAGAGGCAGAGAGAAAGAGAAAGAGACAGAGAAAGATAGAGATAGAGAGATGGAGAGAGTGAATGAGTGCGAAAGAAGTTTATATAACAGATTCGACCGTACATTCTGAATTTTTAATGTACATATATTCTGCTATTAATCTACTATATATTTGTCAAATACCACTCACTCACTCACTCACTCACTCACTCACTCACTCATCTATCAACGCCCAGCCCAAACCGCTCGACAGAAAATTTTGAAATTTTGCATGGACACTCCCTATATAACGTAGGCGCTCGCTAAGAAAGGATTTTTTGATATTCGTATTTTTAAGCATTTTTAGGGGGGTTTAAAGTTTGAGTTGGTTAGAGAAGGCAAGCCTAGGCAGCCTGCGTTGCTAGGATGATAAAGAACAGCTGTTACCTTACATTATCTATCTCATAGTTTTATTTCTAATTGAGGTTAATTTCAACTATGATGGCAGACCTTGAATTACTAGAAACTAACTGTCCCTCATAGAGTTTTAATTGCGTTTCTTTTCTGCCTGTCCCCGTCAGATAGGCTTGCCATATTTTTGGAGAGTTAAACCGAGACACATTAATATGGGATGGGCATACCAGGGGGGGGGGGGGGGGGGTTGGGAATAAAAACAGTACAAATTATAAGCAAAATGGTGAGTTTTAAGCCTAGCAAGTAACGGGAAGGGGGGATCCTGAACTGTTAGTGTACCCAAACCTTAAAAATAAGAACGGGACTTTTTTTTGCTACTTGATTTTCTTAAAACAATCTCTCAGCCAAATAGTAGTGTCTGGCAGCTGGCAGCGCTGTGCAGGTAGTTCCAGCGTTTTACAGTTAGATTACTTCTCATATCTTTGACACTGTGAGCAGTAGTAAAAATGTTGATTGTAGAAAAGTAACCGATTTATAAAAGATTCTTATAAACATGAATTCATTACTTTTTACATCTTACAGCCTTTTCCGGGACATTGATAAAACTGGGCGGGACACCGAAACAATTGCAAAATACCGGGACAGTCCCGGTCAAACCGTGATGTATTAAACTCTACTGGCGTTAATGACCCCAACGGTTGACACGCCTTAAATTTAACCAAAAAAAACCGTGATGTATGGCACATCCTTAGGTTTTCCAGGCGAGGTAATAATATCCGGAACCCTTGCACAGCCTGCTCGCCTATAACCTTGGTAATGCTCGTAAATATATTGGGTGTTACCATATGACTTCTTGGAAACATAAACTTTCAAATTTTAACGCCCATTGAATAAAATATAGTATGACGGGAACCGTGCTGTAATAAATTGCACAGAATTGTATAGTAACGTAATTTTAATGAAACATTATTTAACGCAATAAAATAACTACTTATCTGCCGTGACGAAGCACGGGTATTCAGCTAGTATGGAAATATAGTTTTCATTTATAATAAGAGAAAAAAAATCCTCATTTTATTTTTGGTTATTGGATGTTTAGTTCTAGATGTTTGATATTGGTGGTTTACTCTAGATTTCCAATAAAAATAAATGTATATATAGCATACATGAATATAAAAATTCTTTCCTCATAGTCGACTACGCTGATTAAAGAGCTCATCCATCTTTTTGCATAAGGATTAACGTTGCAACAGAACAAAACATTTTACTGGTAGGCAAGTACGCTTCCATGCACAAATCAGACTTAGAGATACACAGCTTCCATTAGACAGCTAATCCCAGCTTCCAGCGCTTACAAGTGTTTTGAATTACAAATCATTTTGCAAAAATAATTTGTCATAAAAAACTAATACGATTTGCTTTCTATAATATGTACGGAGGCCCCATGGCCGTATGAGTCGCTGGGGACTCCGTACCTACATTCCCACTAGGAATGGTAGATTTCATTTCGAATGAAGACTTAAACTACGTAGGATAGGATGGTAACCTGTAGATAACCGGTCACAAAAATCTGGTTTGTGTATAAGTATAATATTTAAGTAAATAATATATTATGTACTTAAATTTTTCAGTCTCTTGACCGCTGTTACTATGATTTTTATAATTACCTAAAGAAAACGAAGTTGATGTACAGAATTGAACAAACAATTTTTCAACTGATAATAGAGGGGTGTACAGAAGAAGAGGAAGCCATCAGGTTTGGAATGGGCCATTAAACTGTACTTAAATTACTATTATTATTAACTCATGAGCTTACAATTAGTCATTTTAGAGCATCCCCCCCCCTCATTCACATACTTTCTCTACAAAAACGTTTCTAAAGTAAGTTTCGCTGGGACGATTCTTCAGCCTACCTCGAGAAAAATGGATATAAAATGATAAATTTGTATGGTATGTATGATTCTTGAAATCTAACATATTCAATTATTCTAAGAAACAAATCGATCACAAAGAAACCATACCGTTGCACAGTGGGACGAATGACCAATCTAGATGGAAAAAATTCATGTTCGAAATTGATGAAACTGTTGTATTTAGTGTAAAGGGAAGTAGTTCTTGGAACCGTATTCGAGGTTGTTTTGATTTTAGCAGGCGAATTCCAAAGTAAACACAACGCTGTAAATAGTATTTGATTCGACGGGTTACATTTGGTTTAAACTATTCAATCTTTCAATTGAGCTCCGTACATCATCGTACTGATATTTTTTTCATTTTTAGTTTTTTATTAGTGAATATATACTACTGTTATTCAAGCAAGTGATTCTCCAAATAATTAGTTTATATTTTGACCCATTATTATAATTTTTTTTAACACGCTTTAAAATAAGGCATTTTCAAAACTTAAAAGGACTTTTACTAAAAAGTACCTCAAAGTACCTCTGTGAAATTTATGGTACAGGTTACTTAGAAGGTATATGAGAGAAAATTGAGACATTTAGCTGCTTTCGTCTGCTTATGTGTTTTGTGGAAAATAAATTCCATTTTCGCGTAGGAAGCTATTTAGTATTTGGTGAAATTGTAGGATGTAGATTCAATATATATTGCCATATTTGGAAACGTTTGAGATAGTAAATATTATTCCAACGTTTTCAGCTACATTAAAGACTCATTTAAAATAAAAAAATGCGAAAATGAAAATGAAATGGCACGAGGCTGGAAGATATCCGGACAGATTTATAATTGAAAATAATCATTGGCTAGACAGTATGTTCATGTTCGAATACTTGTTTCAAGAAATTTTGCCATCTACTTGTCTGTCGCTTTCGGGCGCTCTATTAAACGATTCGATGACTGCTGTGGCCCAGGAAAGTTAAATAAAGTTAAAGTTATTATAAAGTCACGCCGTACGAAAGAATTAGCATTCCCCATAGAAGAATCTGTTAGAAATTCGGTGAAGATTCGATGCTAAATCTTATCAGAGAAATAGTTCAATCTCCCTCAGAATTTGCAACTCAAATGAAAATAATGATTTAGTGAAACTAATCATATGTGTCTTTTTTTCTAATAAAGAGGCCCTTGCTTTGATGGTAGACTACAAATTAACAAAGCATACTTATATTAAAGCTCGAAAGCTAGCTCTAAGAAAAGACCATTATATTTACCCATCATCCGCCCCTCCCCCCAAGAATCCAAACCCAAGAGTTATTGTCATCCTTCATCGTGTGATATGTCCGTTACTGAAACAGTCGAAACCATAAACGTTCAGAGCATTGTAAGCCTCAAAACTCAGAGACTTGTTTCAGCTCAAAATGAAATTATTCAAAACCTTGTAGAGCTACTCAGATATCTATGAACGATCTTCCTCTGTTGTCTTCAATTAAAAAAGTCCGTCTCGCAGGAACTGCATCATCTTAGCGTGGTTCCGTTCATATCCCTAGTCTAATTTGGAAAGATTAAAATAGAAGCAGTTATTATTTTGGTTCCACCAGTCTTTTTTTTTTTTAATTAATTATTATAATGGCGTGTCAACCCTTAAGGTCACTAACCCCTGTGTGTAGTAAAGTCTTGAAAGGTCATGATTTACAATCTTACCTGGAAGGGTCTGCTAACACTAGAAAAGGACCCGCTAGTGACAAGGTCTTGGAATCCTGGAAATCTATTTATTTATTTATTTAAATTAATTTAAAGTTTTAAGCACTTATTTCTCCGATTGACATCGCCTAATTAAAACTTTCTTCAGAACCTTTTTTGTAGAGCATTTAGTAAGCTTTCGAATGGTAATCTTTCGCTTCACAAGATTGTCAACGGTTTTCGAGATACTAACTACATAGAACTAACGAAAGTATACAAAGTTACCAAAACTTTTTTTGTCTGTTAATAAAATATTTTATTCTAACCCTTCCCTTACCCTAAACGTAACAAAAATTTCAACATATTAGTGTTGATGAAATTCGAACATGCAGAAAATGTTTCAACTGTATCCCATAATTCTAAGTACCAAAATCAAAGACAAACAACCCTCCCTAGGAAGGACGCTAGGCAGTTGAAAAGCTATATCTTGGAAATCCATATCTCTAACATTAAATTGTTTTTCTTATTTTTCTTAACCTGTTTTATTTCCAAATACATTATCCAACTATAAGCAATTAAAAAATAACAAGGAATATTTGATATTTGATATTTATTTATTAAGAGTATCGCAACTTTTGGCGACTTGCTCTTTAACAGTACATCAAGATATTACAAAATACTTTTTGCACATTGTGTATATAACAAGTCAGTCCATTTTATAGTATAGTAGTACATTAGTGAGCTAATTAATAATGACAATAACATTTTTGATATAATATATTTCACAATAACAATACGGTAATATAATAGATATTAAATAGAGTGTGAAAAAAAAATAAAATAAAATAATAAAAAAATAAGTAAAAAAAAAAGAAAAAAAAAGGGGGGTAGAAGAGGTAAGATTATATTGGAGATAGGGCTTAATTTTTAAATGTATGTTAATTAACTTAATTTGCTTCCCGTTCGGGCTGTCTCCCAGGGAAGTGTAGACTCCTCAGAGGAGGAAGGCTATTTAAAAAAATAAATAAAAAAAATAATTGTTTTAAAAATGTAAATAATTTTCTAAAGGCTATTTCGTTCATTATTTTAAATTAACTTTAGGAGGTAAATTGGAGATAGGGCTAGATTTTTGAATATAGGTTAATTATCTTTAAGTGAGTTAGTATGGTGTTAATATGTGGACTATTTTCGGTTAGTAAGTCGTGAGGAATTGTTAGGTTGTCTCGTAATCTGCAGTCAGTAAGTATGTGTTTAACTGTTAATGTCTCGTTACAACATGCGCATACAGGTCTGTCTTGTCGTTCCATTAGATAGGAGTGCGTTAGTAAACTGTGTCCTAAGCGAAGTCTCGTAATAATAACTTGGTCTCGTCTTGTTAGGCTTTCTCTTGACCAGGGTCTTATTGTATTTTTTATTTCCCGCAGTTTGCTTTGAGAATTAGTCCATTCTGTCTGCCAGTCGTTTACTGTCTTATTTTCAGCTAGTTTGCATAGGTCAGTTGCTATCATTTTGTTCAGGTCAGGTGTAGGTCTTTGAGTTGCAGTTTTCGCTAGTAAGTCTACTGTAGTGCTCTGTGAAATCCCTTCATGTCCAGGTAACGAAAACATAGTGATATGTCTGTTTTTTGTTTGTAGTCGGAATAATTGTGTAAAAATCTCTAAGACAATAGGGTGTGTGCTGTAAATGTTTGTCATTGAGTGTAAGAGGATTGCTTGTAGTTCTGCTGTGTATACAGTAGTGTGATCGGGTAATCTTATGTGATAGGATTCGTTTCTTGTGATGGCGGCAGCACCAGTCCCGTAGTTTGTTTTTGATCCGTCCGTAAATATGTAATGAGTGTCGTTATTTTGCCTGAACAAGGAGTTGAATACGTTTTTGTAGTGTGTCGAAGAAGTTGGGTCTGATTTTTTGTATTTTGTCAGTCATAAGTCTAGTTTCAGGATTTTCAATCGCCATGGAGGTATGTCAGTAATTTTGTTTGTGTGAACAGGTATTTGGAAGAGAGTAAGGTCACTGTGATTTTCTTTGGTTCGTAAGGAGAGTGGCTTTTGTTTAATGTTTCTTTCTGTGTATTTTTCGTAGTATTGGTTATATAAAAACTCGGTGACGCATGGCGTTCCAATAGCTTTACATTTCAGTACGAATTTATTGCATATCATTCGACGTCTGTACTGCAGTGGAGGTTCACCAGTTTCGGCACATAAGCTTTCTGCTAGGCTAGATCTAAATGCACCGCTGACAATTCTTAGTGCTGTGTTCTGTATTGTGTCAAGTAGTTTCAAGGTGGTTGGGCTGGCAGAAAAATAAGCTATACATCCGTAATCTAGAAGCGATCTGGTGAAAGACTGGTACAGAGTAAGCATCGTAAATTTGTCAGCTCCCCATTTTGTGCTACTGAGAACTCTTAAAAAATTCAAAGATTTTTTGGATTTTATAAGGAGCTCTTTCAAATGGGGCAACCACGTTAATTTTTTGTCCAGTGTTAGCCCGAGGAATTTGAGTGTTTCTGTATGTTGAATGTGTGCTTGGTGTACTGTAAGGTGGGGGGCTGGAAGATTACTTTTCCTTGTAAAAACAATACATTTTGTTTTGTCTCTGGAAAACCAGAAACCCGTTTTACCACTCCACTTTTCTAATTCTGTAAGTGTACTTTGTATATGTTGTTCAGCGGTGTGAATTCGTTTGGATGAGCTGTATATAAGTAGATCGTCAGCATACATGCAACATTTTACTCCTGGAGTGATACACTGGGAGGTGTAGGTGGCCACATGGTCTAGTGGAAATTTCAAATGTTTAAAGAAAGAGTAAAAAAGTGTTATTTATAGAAGATGAAAAATCTTAGAGTTTTAAAGTTTAGATGTAATGTGATGACAAGCTCTTGTGAAAATAGGGTGTTTATATGTGGATCAAGAAAGTAAGTTAATGAGGATGGCCCTGAGGCCGAAACGTTTAAAAATGAGGAATTGTAACTATTTCATCAATATATTTGGCTGAGGTTGAGGATCAATAAATAAACTATATATGGAAATACATTTTGTTTTGTCTCTGGAAAACCAGAAACCCGTTTTACCACTCCACTTTTCTAATTCTGTAAGTGTACTTTGTATATGTTGTTCAGCGGTGTGAATTCGTTTGGATGAGCTGTATATAAGTAGATCGTCAGCATACATGCAACATTTTACTCCTGGAGTGATACACTGGTAGACAGAATTCATAGCAATATTGAATAAGGTTGTGCTCAGAACACCTCCTTGAGGCACTCCATTTTCTTGAACCAAGACATCCGAAAGAGCGGTACCTACCCTCACTCTGAATTTCCTTTGAGATAAATAGTTGCTGAGGTATTGCAGTTGTTTACCCTGGACACCCCAATCTACCAGCTGTGATATGATGAGCCTTCTCCATACGGTGTCGTAGGCTTTCTCTAGATCTAGGGAGACGGCTAACAAAGATTCTTTGTTTAGGAAAGCGTTTAATATATCGCTTTCTACTTTGGCGATATGGTGCATTGTGGAATGTTGATTTCTAAATCCGCACTGGTAGGGTGACAGTAATTCATTTGCTTCTAAAAACCATAACAGTCTTTTATTTACTATCTTTTCGAGTAGTTTGCAACCAGAGTTTGTCAATGAAATCGGACGGTAGCTAGTGGGTAAGTCACCGTCTTTACCTGGTTTTAAGATAGGTACCACTATACTCTCATTCCAGAAAAGAGGATAGTTACCATTCTGGAAGATTTCGTTGTAAATGTCTAGTAGGGTTTTGAATGAAATGCTGGGTAAATTTTTAATCATTTCATATGTAATTCTGTCAGGTCCAGGAGAACTTGACTGTACAGTAGATAGTGCAAGTCTGAGTTCGTCTACGGTTATTGGGTCATTTAAGGGGTGATCGTAATTGTGGTCTATTGGTATCAATGTATTGTCAGTTTGTAGTTTGTGTTGCAGGAATTCTGCTGTATAATTATGATTGCTAGATATTGAGGTGAAATGATTCCCTAGGATATTGCTGATGTTTGTCTGGACGGTTATGATGGAGTTGTTAACTTTGAGTCCAGGTATCGGTGGTTTGTATTTTTTATGTCTTATTTGATTTATTTTAGTCCATATGTCATGTTGTGAAGTGTGTCTGTTAATATTTGATAAAAAAATCCACCCAGCATTTTCTTTTACTATTCCTTATTGTCCATTGTGCTTTTGCTTTTTTATGTTTGTAATTTTGGAGGTTTATATCGGATGGATTTCTATTGAATAAATTGAGTGCTTTCCTTCTATCCTTCACGGCCTGCCTACATTCATCATTCCACCAAGGAACGGGTGGTTTTATATAGTTTTCTGTTGTTTGTGGAATGGTGAGGTCAGCAGCTGAGATAATTAAATTGTTTAGTTCTTGGATAGTGTTTACGTGTGTATTTTTAAGTTTGTCTGTTATAATGTCCTTGTATGAGTCCCAATCTGCTTTTTTCGTGTTATACCTTTTAGCAGAATTAAAGCTGGGAGGAGGTGTTGATTGTTTAATGTGGATTGGGTAGTGATCGCTACCGTGAGGATCTCGATCGACATCCCATGTGAAGCGAGTGTATACTCACGGGGTGCATAATGACACGTCTATGTTTGATAGTGTACCTGTTCTTGTGCATAAGTGTGTTGGTCTGTCAGTGTTAAAGAATAGCAAGTCAAATTGTTCAAATATGTTTTGAAGTTGTGTCCCTTTACTGTTATTTCTGGATGAATGCCACATAAGGCTTAAGGCGTTCATATCTCCTAAAAATAGCAAAGGACTTGGTAACTGACTGAGTAGGTTCCGTATTTCTTGAGTATCTAATGGTTCGTTTGGTGGAAGATAAACAGAACAGACCGTGAGACGAGAAGGGAGATGAACTGACACAGTTCAACCTGAATAGTAGTTCGCAATGAAATAGCTTCACTGTGAATACTATCAGCTACGAATATTTCTACTCCACCACATGCCCTACCACCCAAGGAGTAATCTCTTCTATAGAGTTTGTAGCCATGTAAGCTGGCAGCCTTACCGGATTGTAAGTGTGTTTCCTGTAAAGCCAGGATTTCTATTTGGTTACAGTGTAAGAGAGACCTCAGATCACCTAAATGCTGAAAAATCCGTTTATGTCCCATTGCAGTACAGACATGAGAGTATATATGTTTGGATTGGAAAACTCTAATATTATGCAGCGAAAGATTGTGATTTATGGCCAAAAATGAGACTAACTCGCTTTGGTTTGGGTAATTAATAGAAAAAAGTGCAGAAAAATGGTTATATCCGTATATCCTGATTAGTGCAGATAGATTTACTCTTAAAAAGGGGATGAAGGGAGAGCTATTGATTGTGCTTTGATAGATCATACAAAATAGGAAGGGGTAATTAAGACGAAGAGTGAGAAAAGTGAAAAAACAAAAAGAAAATAAATAAAAAATAAAATGAATAAATAAATCAAAATACATAAGTACATTAAGTTTACCGTCTTTTAGGCCTATCATACTCTATTTTTTCCCCCTTACATCCTTTCCTGGGGGTTCTGTTGGCATTTTCACTTAGAATTTCTTCCTCTTCTTCTTCTTCATTTTCTGGCTCTCTATGTGTGTCTTTCCAAAGACTTTTTGAGGATGTCTTTTTCTTTTCTGTCTTCGTCTTGTCAAACTCTCGTTCTATTGGCTGAGGATCTTCTGTTTTTTTCTTCTCTTCGTCTGGTTTCGTTTGAAGTTCTGAGGGCGAGGCATTTCTTTATTTGCTATGTGATTAGCGATGAGGTTTTCTAGTAGTTCAATTCTTTGAGTCATCAGCATCATCATATGGGTTAAGATTTTAATTTCGTCTGATTTGGCGGGATTTTCGGCGGCTACTTGGGCGTAAGGTTCTTTCCCGATTACGATTTTTTTCGTTTCCTTGTAATTGAGTTTCTGAAGCGCCATGATCTTCTTGATTTCAAATTCCTGTGCGTATATTGGACAGTGTTTAACAGAAGTTCGATGGTCACCATCGCATAGAACGCACTTTGTTGTTGTGCATTCATTTTCGTGCAGCAGTTGAGCACATTTCCTGCAAACGGGGTCCTTTTTACAGGTAGCCTTATGGTGCCAAAGACATCCGCATCTGTAGCATATTAGAGGCGGAGGTACATAAAGTCGGAGAGGTATTGCTATGTATCCGATATAGATCCTCTCCGGGAGTCTAGGGGTACCAAAAGTTTCAATAAATGGAGAGGAGGTGTTATTTCCAATTCTTTTTATTTGTAGCACGTTTTGCTCCAACACTTCCTTGAGGATTTCGTCTTCGGTAAATCCACGTAGGTCACTACAGTAGAACACACCTTTTGATTGATTCAGGGTTCTATGAGGAAGGACACTCATTTTGGCGTTTTGGAATGTTTTTGCGGCTAAAAGTTGTTCGCAGATGCGAGGATTTGTACAGTGCACGAATAGGCTGCCGCTTTTTTTTTAATTTCTTGACACTGATCTCTTTGGAAAAAGAAGAAATCCACTTGTTGGTCCGGAAGGGGCTTACATCGTTAAATGTTTTCCCGTTTTCTTCAATTTTTATAATTAAATATTGTGGAGTTATTTTTCCCTGACAGTTAGGTTCTGGGCTGTAACGCACATTTTCTTCGAAATTTTCCATCGTTTTAAAATGTTTAAATTGCAGGATTGTTGTTCCGTACAGGAGGGTCGTAAACTGTTGTAAGGGGCAATAAAGTATTACCTGGAAAGAATTCCTCAGCAGGTGTCGGTACCTTTCAGGCGAGTACAAAGGAGGGTCACTTAGAGCCACCGAGCTTGCTCCGGATTACTGTTGACCTACAGCACTTAAGCCTTCAATGAAGCCGCTTCTCGACCAAAGCTGGCACCAGACTGTCCAAACACAAACAAACAAAGGCACACAGGTACACGGCTTAAAACGGATCCAGGAGAGATGTTCACCCGACCAAGTCTAGACAACAAGGAATAAAAAACAGACAAAAAGAACAGTTCGAATAAGCGAAATCAATTACTTTAAAGTTTTAAGCTCTCATTTCTCCGATTGACATCTCCTAATCAAAACTTTCATTACAACCTTTTTTTTAGAGCATTTCATAAGCATTCTAATGGTATTCTTCCGTTTACCAAGAGTCTCAACCTTTTTTGAGATATTTTTACCAAGAGTCTCAACCTTTTTTGAGATATTAAAGAAAGTAAACAAAGTTACTAAAACTTTTTATGTCTGTTAATAAAATATTTTATTCTAACCCTTCCTTAACTCCAAACGTAACCAAAATTTCAACATATTAGTTTTGATGAAAGTAGAACATGCAGAAAATGTTTCAACTGAATCCCATGATTCTAAGTACCCAAACAAAAAACGGAATTCAAAAACTATTTTTCCAATTTTCTCGAAAACGGTTAAAGCTATCGCCTTGAAAATGGGTTCATTCGTTTTCCTAGCCAAGGAAGCATATAAAACGAGTACTCACAAGCTTATGAACTCAAAAACGTAAGCGTTATGATTTTTTTTTGCGCGAATTTCGCCCCAACCGCCATCTTCCAGTAGGCGGATTTTGCTGGTTAACGAACTTGACCTTTCAAATTTGACGAAAGATTTTTGTACCAAATTTCATCAAAATCGGACCATTCGTCTGGGAGTTACAGAGCGAACAGACAAATATATATATATATATATATATATATATATATATATATATATATATATATATATATATACAAATTTGAACCACCGTTATTTTCGGTCTCTAGGGGTTCTGAAACCCGAAATTTTCTAGTCGGTACCAGATTGTTTCATTGTATCAACCTTATAAGCGGGGTTCCTCCCTATGGGGGAGGGAGGAACCGCGCTAAAAGTCCGACTCGAAAATTGCTTCAGAACATTTTTTATAGAACTTTTAGTAAGGTTTCGAATAGTCGCCTTACACTTACCACTATTTTTCAACCGTTTTACGAAGAGATACAAAACTTAGCATGCCTATTAAAAACATATTTCTTACTCCAATACTTCCTTAACTCCAAATGTAACCAAACTTTAAATATGTTAGTTTAGATGAAATTAAAACATGTAGAAAATATCTCAATATATATATATATATATATATATATATATATATATATATATATATAAATATATTTGAACCACCATTATGTTTTAGTTCTATAGGTTCTGAAACATAAAACTTTCTAGTTGCCATTTTTGGATAGTGTCATGAGGTCAACCTTATAAGCGGTGTTTCTCCCCATAGGGGGAGGGAGGAACCGCTCTAAAGGAATATTATAAATTTGGTACATTGCCTTTACATGCCTGGATCAGGTCTGTTGAGTGTTTTTATTTCAAGTCTATTGTTTAACAAAGACAAATATGTAGCTGCTGACTTTTTAATATGTGTATTTACTACGCATTGATTGGAAAGCGCCTTAAAATATGTTATAAGTTCATCATAAGTTGTTATTGTTCATTTGAATCTAGTTGCCGTGTCCATTTAAGTAATACAGAATTTTTTCCTCCTAGATTGCTCATTCGTCCCACTGTGCGTTGATCCGATTATTTTGACCTTTAGGATTTATTTTTCCTATTACTTAAAGCTACCAACGGCAAAAATGTGATTTAATGTTGGAGTAGGGAGTTATTAGGTCATTTGCAAAGCCTTTTTTTCCAATATTCATTTAATTAATATGTATTTCCGAAATCGAAAGAGAGATGGGACACTGCGGTCATAATATCTCGATTCGAGTACCACTAGAGGTACAATAATATAATATACAATATTTATACTTTATGTGTGCATAAATAAATGTAGAGCGAAAAGTAAATACGTAATGCATAGCAGAAGATGTTCGTTTCTAATTATTAATCCTAAGACTTATGAACCTATAATTGAGTGTAAATAACGGTTAATATTTACGTCTTGTCTGCAGGATAGTCCGCCAATGTTTCGGGGGAATTCCTCAGGTAAACGAAGACACGGCGAAAATTTCGAATGCAACAGAAAAGTGCAACGAAAGGACGCGAATTTACAAAACTGAGCTGAAAGAGTGGATACTCCGATATATGGATGCGGTGGAGCGTTCTACAAACCAAGAACTATTTGTGGTATTTAGTATTTTATTTTACTAAGATAAAACTGCTGAGCCCGCGGAATGTTTCTGTTTCTGATAACAAAACAATAGATATAATTTAAACAGCTGATTTAATAATCTAAAAACCTTCAGACAAACACATACATCCAACACTTTCTGGTATTTTAAATATATCTTTGTCATTAGCTACGAGTGTTATATATTTAGTTTCGTAGGAGGAGGATAACATTTACGTCCTATATACTTCTCGACCACCATTTTTTACATATTGTCTAAATTTCATAGAGAAATTCTCAATGACACGTCGCCGGTGGTATCGCCGGTGAAATTTCAAAACCCCTTCTTCTATCCAAACTTTCGGAATATTGGGAAGGCCATTAAAGATCCCCTCTGGTACTGATCAAGTCGAACCAGTTGACCAGTGTCAATGTGGATATTCCGTCTCTACAATCACCTGACCTCAGAAAATGTGGTTATTTTCTAAGGGGATATAAGATCCATTCAAAAACAGTATAGGATTTGAAAAAGGTTTCACAGGAGGTCCGTTGACGCTCTGGCAGAAAGGCTGGTTTCTCCATCTTCTTGTAAATGTTTTCTTTTAAGAACAGCAGCTTGAGAAGCACGATTCCGAAGGCAGAATCCACGTCGGGCACGTATGAACTTCACCCACTTTTCTAAATACGCTGTTGAATCTGAACATTTAATTAGAATCTGTAAAAGAAATATGACTGTTCCATTTGAAAAAGGAATGTCCAGCCTGAATAACCCACTTCCATTTCAAAACGGACGTTGATTTTACGGTTAATCTTTAGAACATACCCCATCTACCTATAAAGATAATATCTGGAAAAAGGAGGAAAAAAATATCTGTTTAGTGGATACCGTTTATAAATAAACATACAGGCCTCGGCTCATTAAGTTCGTAGAATGTTTCATCAAAAACAGGAACACTTCTCCATGCGATTTTTATGCCAAAAACCCACTTCCGAAAAAAAACGGTTGTTGATTTCAGAGTTAATCTTTAGAACGTAACCTATTCACCTATTAAGACACCATGATGTAAAAAAAAATATTAGGCGCTTTTTAGGGCTTTCGAATGTGTGGGTGGAGCACTTATCTTTAACGTAATTATTTACTGTCCTATTACTAGGAGAATATATCTATATACCTGATATATCTATTAAGTTACGTTTCCATTCTGACAAAACCCTGGCACACGTCGCACATGTGCCCGGGACTTGTTACACAGTTTTGTTTCCAATTCTCTGCGACATGTCGCAGAGGTTTTGATACAAGAATGAGGTATTACATATGTGGAGAATAAACACTTTTTAGGTAAGGTTCTGTAGACACTAGACAGGGTTGTATGTGTAAACGGTGTTTTACGCATATGCGTATTCCTGGCACAAGTTGCTGGCTGTTTCTATTACCCTAGGCACAAGTCGCGGGCACACGTTTTGTATCGTGGGCGTCTGGCACATTTTTATCGCAGGCACATGTGCCGCGACTTCTTGCTGATAGTTTCTATTCTGCGATTTGTGTCCGGCACATGTCGCGCGACATGTCGTAGGGTAAATTTGTAGTAATGGAAACGGGGCTTAAGACACACTAATAATCTTCATCATAACTTCTAGGATGAGGAATTACGGTCTATAGATACTGCAGCGTTCAGCCGAGCAGAATCCCTCTTGAAGCAATTCGACTGCCAGACAAAACTCTCCGATATTGAGCGAATCCGAAATGATCGTGGGATCTTCCCACCTCCAGAAACCGCTTCATCCAGAGCAGCAGCAAGAAGGGAACAACTCTTCGACATGATAGCTGACACCGACGACGTGCGAGATCTACACGAACTGGAATCAAAATACCTCCCCTCACAAGTATGCAGAGTACGAGAGTATAAATTGGACGACCTCAAAGATGAATATGTAGTCGAAGAAGAGGTTGAAGCAGAATGTTATGATGATAATGTTATTGACGATTTCTAAAATTATTATTTATTTTTAACAAATAAATAAGTTTTAGAAATAATATTCAAAATTATTTAACAAAAAAATTTATTACACCTTCAAATACTGATACTCTTTCTGGGAATATTTTTATTCGTCTTTATTGCTTTTAATATAAAAGTAATTACAGGAAGGATTGGACCCCATAAAAAAAGTTGCTTAAAACAAATAAAAATAAAGTATTCTAAATCATTTTTTACACAATTATTTAAAGGTTGAATAAGACAACAATTTCCTCAACTATACTATTAAAATGTTCTTTTTGAGACTATCACAATATTGAAATACTCATTTATAGAGTGTAAAACTATTAAAATACTCTTACAAGTATGTAATATTAAAATACTAAAATAATATTTCAGAGAATATTGCACTGTCAAAATAAATGTTAATGGGCTTGATAAAATAACCTTATAAAAATAAAAATAAAACATTTGCATTGTTAAAAATATGGGGAAAAGTAAAAGAGAAAAATTATTAAGTAACATATATATATATATATATATATATATATATATATATATATATATATATATATATATATATATATTAAACACATTGTTTAATAATTGAAAATTCGGATATCTGCGTATCCTTGTAGACTTGATCTCAGATGACTCAGCCTCATGACCTTTTACTCAGAAGAGAAAATATCAAATAGTAAGAAGAGTGTGGGGCTCAGTGAATCAGCAAACCAAGAAGAAAGATGATATCTCTTCGCAACATGGCTCCTCATGGTAACAATATATCTAAGGCATCTCAATTCATGAAGGAGCTATCAATTTCCTCTGAATGTTATCGAACCATATACTAATATCAACCCTCTCCGCCAGACATCAGGTTTTTTTTTTTTTTTTTTTAATTTTATACCCTGGTAAAAACGAATTTCTCCAACTTTCCTGTTCGTTAATAATTACTGTCTTACTAAGATACTGGGGAAAGATTCTAAAGATTTGGCTGAAATTATATTCTTCTTAAAAAGTCGTTAATATAACATAACGAAAAATTGAGATTCGTTTCTCAACAAGGGAACATCCGACAATACCGAGAGAGAAACATAATAAATGTTTCCTGTCTTCCAGAGAGGAAAAAGTATTATTTTTTGTTTTTGATGATATTTATCTCATTAGAGTCTCATGGGGTGCTGATTTTGAATCTGCTATTATTTTTGGTGTAAAAAAAAAGTATAATGCTAGTTTACTTCAGACGTAAGTATATTTTTTAATTTATTTGACATTTGTTAAAAGAAATGAATTGGTGAAAGAATCATGTCGATATCATTTTCTCAACTCGATATATAAAATAAAGCAACATATTTTATTTTATTTCTGAACTCCTAAGGCGCATTGGACGGAACGCTCGGACACGTGTCGACTATTTTTCGATGTAGAATCACCAGAAAAAAAATGGACCAAATAGTCTGACCCCACCACTGTATATTCCCCTTGTTAGAATATTTGAGATGTACTTTGGAAGGGTGATTTCACCCCTTAAACGTGCGACTGGGACACGTGAAAATAGTGTTTCATAAATATATGAAGTTTCATAAAAATCGGCTCCGGACACTTGGGGATGTTTCCTTGTAAGTAAGATCCAGTTTATACTTGATGCATCATTAAAAAATTATGAGGAAATTACGATATATAATTTAGTAACAAGTCCATCAAATTAAAAAATGTATGCATATATTAAGAAAGTAATTTTTAATAAAAAAAAATAGAATAGAAAACCCTTTTTAACGTCACTTAATGTTTGTTTTCATTCTTCTTCGGCCATTTAACCAGTTTTAAACTGGAAGAAAAATAAAGTAAAGTTTTAACATATAATTAAACCCCCTAAACCTTTATTTCTTGTTTACATCAATTTATCATCTATCTCTCCAATAATACAATTGGCTCCTCCAACTACAGCAAGCGCATACTACTTGACAAAACTAATCATGATCAAGTGAATATCAGCACTCCCTAACAAATACGTCCTTTATCACAGGCTTTATCAGCTAAAAAAGGCAGTGTACGTGGCAAAAATGCCATTTGTACCTAACGGCTAAAAAATTATAAATATAAGGAAAAAAAAAAAAAAAAAAAAAAAAAAAAAAAAAAAAAAAAAAAAAAAAAAAAAAAAAAAAAAAAAAAAAAAAAAAAACATTACAACTAGACGGAGAAACGGATATTTATAATAATAAGAAACCAAAAATATTAAAGTCGACTGACAAACCAAAAATAAAGCTACGTCTAAAGTTATTTTAGATGCTATTTTTGCATTAAAAATGTACAATATTGTTATTCTGATGTAATAAATAATAAATTATTTATTAAAAGCTGTTGTTTAAGTTTCTAATATTATTGGTTCAAAAGTCCCCGACTAGTAAGTTCGTTTATAGATTAAAATTATAGATGTTTTTGAAGAGACCAACTGGTAGCACAGAATTATAACATAATAAAACTTCCCTGAGGTGGCGAAATATCAACTAAAAAGATTAAAAGAAGTAATTGAATTTCTGAAAAACTTAAATAAGTTGTCCTTTTAAGATTTTCTTTTATGTACGGTTTCGGGGAAAGAAATTAAATGTCATGCAATTTCCTGAAATTCCTAAAGAATCCCTCAATATTATTATAATTTTGCAGAGCAGAAAGGTCCGAAAAACAAACTTTCACAATATATCTAAAAGCTTAGACAGTTTCTTAGAAGCCAATTTGTTCGAGATACTATACCATCAACTTGAGTAAATTACATCAATTCAAGGAACTTACTCTACTATCTTACTTTGTTTCAGGGCCATATTTTTCACAATTATTAAGTGCTTTTAGGGAGTTGGAAGTGAGGAAGGAGTTAGAATGCTAGTTTATGATAATCAACCACAATAACGCTATATTTTATTTAGAAGAAACTTCAAATAGTTATTTTTTAGAAATATTAACACACCTTGTGATCTAGTGGCTAACACCTTGAACTCTCATGCGGGAGATGGGGGTTCGAGTCCCACCTGAAGCGAGGAAATACAGGGAAAATTCCCGGATGTCACTCACGGCACTAATAGTCTAGAAGTCTTTGCTGTCTAAAACAAAAAAAAAAGAACACACCAGACTGAGATTTAAAACAATAATCTCCCATTTTACGGTCTTGTGCTACTGGGCTTTAAGTGACAGCATGGGAAGTTAATTCATCTAATGGAGGATAAGGTTCAAGATAAACGGCACAACAGCACTTAGCCGAAACAAGGCAAAACTATTGTTATATAATGCCCTGAGTTAGTGCCCTTATTATGTATTTTATGGGTAGTTTAATTAAAAATAAATAAATTGAATTACCAAAAAATTACTCATATTTGCTTGAAATGATATGGTGATGATAAGTAAAATTTTCATATTCACCACAGCTACTATTTTTCATATACTATATACATATATGAAAAAGAATAAATATAAACAGCCAACGAATTCCTATTTTATCTCTTCGACGAAGAGTCTTCGTTCTTATATTTAGAGATTTTTTAGATTCGGGTTTCATTGCCACTGAATAAGAATTACAACAGGGTTTATAAGACAAAATATAATTATATATTATTATTACATTATTATGTAGTATTGTAGAAATTGTAAGTGCTTTTAAATACCCCAAATATAAATTAATATTTGAAAATCATCACCCAATATAAAAAACCTAAAACAAGACACAACTTTGGGTGCTTTCACTTATTATTTTAACATTGTGAAGAAGAGTCACCACCGCCCAACAACACCTATTCTAGTAAAATATATTAACAAATTAAAAAGTATTTCAAAAAAATACTTTTACACTAAATACTTATACGATGGGTCTACAATACAAGTTTTGTCAGTTTGAATTAAATGGAACTTATGTGTTATGCAATTTATGTTTATATGATGGAACAATAGGATTCTCTTCAGGAATTCTGAACTCTTAAGATATAGCACATAAAAAATATAACGTAAAAATATAAATCAACGCCTATTTCTATAATACCAATTACCTACAACCACATGCCCACTTAAACCAACAACACTCTTAATAAATACCATCACATTACACACCAGAGCGCCATTATACAAATAGTCATTGTTAATGATCCTACTGTAGCCAGTAGGGTAAATGACCCGATTGTTGACACTGTTCCTTAAGTTGACACTTCAAATTTAAATTTGAAAAATAACATTTAGATTGAAGAGAAGTCAATAAGTTTACGTCCAATAGAAGGAGCAGTTGTTGAAGAATAATGTTGACTAACCCGTTCAACTATGTAACTCTGTTAAAAACATGTGCCGCCATTTTAGTATGATAAATTCTCGAGTCAAATCCTCTTCCTCCTTTAGTTTAGAGAATTTGACCAAGGACCGAAATAAAAATTAAATGTTTCCTAAACATTATGACAAAAAAATGACTTCATAATTATTTATTAACGAATAACTCTTATGAAATAATTATTATTTTTAAGTTTTTAAGCTAAAAATTATTAGAAAATTGTTATGAAAAATAATGAAATACTATATCAATTACGATGGAATTTTTATTTTTAATTCCCAATAATAAAAATTAAAGGTAAAGTGAAACTCATTTATTAAATATCTCTTATCCTCGGAACAAATAAATAAATACTTGATTTGTAACCTTTTGTTTATTAGAAGTTATTTGTTTATGTCAGTGAATCAAAGTTCGTCTAAATCCAATTGATTTGTATGAGTATATATTGTATATTCTAGAATTTGTTTTTGTGCATTACTTTTTTTTTGTTTTTGTTTCTATTCATCATTAGTCGCTATGTGTGCGAGCTCTTAAAATCAATAAATCTATTCATTATGGCACTAATATTGTTTTTTTTTTAATTTAAAATAATGTTTACAGTTAAAATAATAAAAAATTGTTATTAAAAACTTTTATAACAAAAAATTTTGAAATAACATTATTCAAATAATTTTTATTTTTAAGTTTTTGAAATAAAAATTATTAGACAACTTAAAAAAAAAAAAAAATAAAACGATGAAATTTTTATTTTTAAGTCCCAATAATAAAAATTAAAGGTAAAGTGAAACTCACTTATCCTCGGAAAAAATAAATAAATACTTGATTTGGAACCTTTTGTTTATTAGAAGTTATTTGTTTATGTGAGTGAATCAAAGTTCGTCTAAATCCAATTGATTTGTATGAGTATATATTGTATATTCTAGAATTTTTTTATTGGTAATGCATGCATTAAATGTTTTGTTTTTGTTATATCTAGGAACTCTATATTACTTAAATTTACGAGTGTAAAAGGTCTGACATACATTAAATAAACAAATGTATTATTATATTACAGAATGTAATTTCATTAAATTAATAAATAAAAGTCAAATTTAAAAAAAAAAAAAAAAAAAAAAAAAAAAAAAAAACAGATCTTGAGGTAATGGTAGTGTCAACATTGGGAACACAATATGCAACCATGGCTCCTTTTCTTGACACTAGTGTCAACTTTAGGAAAAAGGTAGTCAGTGATACATACGGAAAAATATAGTAGAGATTTTCATTAGGAATTCATCAATCCAGATTTTATTAATTTCTTATGACTGACATGGGCGCATATAGAAAATAATTTCGGGTGGGGCTGGGAAAATATCGGGGGGGGGGGGAGGCTGAGACCGTTTCCGGGGTATGGAATACTAACAATTTAGAACTTGGAATAGTTTTAAACAACTAAAACGCTATTACACCCAAAATAAAATATTTCTTATGAACATAGTGATCTTATTTAATTTATTTTTAAGGGTTTATGACACATTTTTACCGATCAACTCAAAATTTCTGGGGGGGGGGCTGCAGCCCACCCCCCTTATATACGCCCATGATGACTGGAACCTCAAGTTGACAGCATGTTTTCCTAATTTTGACATTCTGTTCCTAATGTTGACAGGCAACTTTTTATAATAGTTTCCTACAAATTGAAATGGTCACACAACATCTTACTCTATTTATGGTACAATGTTTATAACTGGCGTTGCCTCCAAATGCTACTCACATCATCCAACCAATGGATACATCAGTTTTCGAACACTTAAAGAAGGTTGGAAGCAGAAAGTTCATGAATGGAGCGTTAACCATATGGAAATTCCTGTATTAAAAAAAATCCAAATCCCTGAAAGAAGTTATAGAAGAAAGGTTCACAACCTCAGTAGTTAGCAACCATTTCCACAAATACTTACAAATACTAAAGAAAGTGAGAAACTCCATGACTGAGGAAGATGTTGACTCTACCAATCACCCTTAAGAAGGAAGGACGTCACTAACATGAGCTGAGTACAACAGGTGTAAGTAAACCATCATCAATGGCAGCACGTCAGGTAGATAAAACCACAAATAACGAATATGAGAATAATGCAGATCAAATTTTACACAAAAAGTTAAAGATGAGAGATTGTTCAAAAGTGACCCAGGGATGAAAGATGAAAATGGCTGCAATAAGCAAGTTATAAACAAAGTGGATGTTATATGAGTAGGTGATTATTGTATAGTTCTAGTTGAAGGAAAAACAGCACAAGTGGTGAGGTGGATTTCCACCAACGCAGTTGGCCTTTGTTGCTAGGAACAGACTAAAAACTGTTTCCTTCGCTGATGGCAGGATTTTCCAATATCTACTAGCCAAATTACTAGTAAACTTAAGAACCCTCTAGTATTTGGATACAATACATTAATTTCAAGAACCACTGACTCTACATGGAAAAATTTGGAGGCCTACCTGTTTGTCTTCCTAGTTCTGATTTTTTGCTAAAAATAATTTTTATACCTAATTGTTTGTTTTTCAAAATGGATCTCTTTGAAATTCATTAAATTTTCCATTTTCCTGCTATTTTCCATACAATTTCTTTGTTTTAATGGATAAAACTGTATTATTTTCATTTTCCCTCACTGTCACCCTTAGGAACAGAAAAGTCAAACTTAGGCACTGACCTACTGCTGACGTGTCAACATTATGACCAGAGTAAGGTAGAATTTATTGATTTATTTTTCTTGAAATACTTAATGTATCCAAAATTGGTTTATGTGCATTTCATAAACAATGAGCTGACGAACAATTTGATATATTTAAAATTTATTATCTACAAAAACTAAGGGAAAAATTATTTGAAATAAAATAACCCTTCCTTAAAGTGTCAACTATTGGGTCACTTACCCTAAATTAACGATGCCATCTGTTGGCTATTTTTACAAACTAAAAGACCAATACATACATGTTGTAATGACAACCTGAGCACGAAGAAGAAAAATTGACGGAAGTGCAGCCATAATGACGCAACTCCATTTTTGGGAATTTTCGTGTCAGAACATTACTATGGATTTAAAAATTATTTCTATCTTCTGGTACAATAAGGAAGCAGTTTTCCTTCAAGTAAGGTCTACTTGACTTTCGCCCCGCACAGGAATATGTCGGAGAAAATGAGATGCCGTTCTATATTGCATTAATTTATTTATTTATTAAGAGTTTCGCAACTTTTCGCGACTTGCTCTTTAACCTTTAAGTACTGACGTATGGTCCCTGGGACCTTATGGTAGCCATTTCTAGAAATCCCCCCTACTATTTCCCTTTTGATGGCACACAATCAATGAATATATAATTTCTTTCAAATTTCGGTAAACCAAAGGTCCCAGGGACCATACCTCAGTACTTAAAGGTTAACAGTACATCAGGATATTACAAAATACTTTTTGCACATTGTGTATATAACAAGTCAGTACATTTTATAATGTGTATAATAATAACAAAACGGTAATATAATAGATATTAAATAGAGTGTGAAGAGGGGAAAAAATGGGGGGGGGTAGAAGAGGTAAGTAAGGTTATAATGCAGATAGGGCTATATTTTTAAATGTAGGTAGGTTAATTTTTTTTTTTTTTTTTTTTTTACGGCGCATCTACTTCTAGGTCATTAGCGCCGACATCCAGGGTGCAGCGAGGAATTTTCCCAGCGAGCCTTGAGATGAGAAAATTCCTGCCGGAGGTGGGAATCGAACCCACCATCTCCCGCTTATGAATCCAGCGCGCTAGCCACTAGACTACGGGAGACCCCAGGTAGGTTAATTAACTTAATTCGCTTCCCGTTCGGGCTGGTCTCCCTGGGAAGTGTAGACTCCTCAAAGGAGGAAGGCTTTTACAACTTTAGGAGGTAAATTGGAGATAGGGCTAGATTTTTGAATATAGGTTAATTATCTTTAAGTGAGTTAGTATGGTGTTAATATGTGGACTATTTTCGGCTAGTAAGTCGTGAGGAATTGCTAGGTTGCCTCGTAATCTGCAGTCAGTAAGTATGTGTTTAACTGTTTGTCTCGTTACAACATGCGCATACAGGTGTGTCTTGTCGTTCCATTAGATAGGAGTGCGTTAGTAAACTGTGTCCTAAGCGAAGTCTCGTCATAATAACTTGGTCTCGTCTTGTTAGGCTTTCTCTTGACCAGGGTCTTATTGTATTTTTTATTTCGCGCAGTTTGCATTGAGAATTAGTCCATTCTGTCTGCCAGTCGTTTACTGTCTTATTTTCAGCTAATTTGCATAGGTCAGTTGCTGTCATTTTGTTCAGGTTGCAGTTTTTGCTAGTAAGTATACTGTAGTGCTCTGTGAAATCCATTCGTCCAGGTAATGCATTCAAATGTGTAGCTTTTTCAGCTACACTGACGATGATGATTTCACAGAAGCAGAGCCAGAAGACGACTGAATTTTGCATCAATAGATTTTTTTTATTTACATAAATTTTAGATTGTATTTTAATATGAGCTTCCTAAATTAAAAACGTCATCAAAAGCAAATTTTGTTCATTTTAGTTGAAAAAGTCGTAAGTGTTGGTTTTTTTTTAGAACGTGGCGAAATAAGGAGCCAACTCCTAATCATTAAACCTCACATAAGGACTCTAAAAAAGGTAGTATATGTTCCTTATGGACTTACTGTCATAAGTAGGCTATGTTATGATAATTAAAAAAACTGAAAAAATATCAAGAAACTAAATTTAAAAACTTTTTTTTTTAAATTTTTCAAAAATCTGAAAAAAGAGTTGCCTCTTTATTGGCTACACATTAGTTGTAACTGGAATTACTAAAAAAAAAATGACTCATAGTTGTTTAAAATGTTCTAAGAGAAGTACAATTAATGTAGACTAGCCCGACCAGGATCCGTCCATATTAATTAATGTAGATTAATACAACCCACATGCCAGGCACGGTCCCCCTCTGTAAACCTACTACATTCAATAATATTTACTAGTAATTTTAACATTTCCTTCGCCGGGGCCGCAATGAACTCGACCTCTTATTTTCTCTCCAAAGGCTCCTGACTACTCTTAGTCCACACTGATTTAGTCTAAGTTAGGTGGTCATCTAAAAACATTGCACTCACATTTCTGCAATGCGTCTGTCATGCATGCGCGCACACATACACACGTATATGTGTGAGTGTGTATACATGGCTACAATTTGCGTTCTTTTAGCCAAGGAACTTGGTACTGCATTCCAATAAAAAAATCGAAGAACGAGGTGGTGGCGTGAGTAATTTTAGCTAAAACTAGAATACTGTTTACTCTGAACATTGTTGCCTAATATTTCGCTTTTCTTCGATATTTCATTGCAGTAGGTGTTTTAATTGTTCAAAAAACATTAAAAGAAGTGTTTGTATTTGAAGTGTTTAAAATTACACTCAGGAAAGAACGGAAACGCGTAAAGATGACCCAGGTTCAAAAAGTCCAACTTATAATAATTCATTTTTAAAAAAAACTATTTCAGCCACTTGCCCTATTATTGAAAGTGTGGCCTCATTATTCTCAACTTGATACTCTGATTTAGTCCACTTTTTTATACAAAAAAATTGCAACTTTTATTTGTGTTATCAACATAAAACATAAAAAAATATGTATTTAACTTACCAGAATGTAAGTCTATACGTGGTCGGTGAGGTAGTATTTCTCCCTGAAACAAAATTTTAATTATTTATTTATTGTATGAGTTTCCCGCTTCAATGGCGATTACACAAAGAACATAATCCTCTGAACTTATCTATTCTAGGGAATCAGGATGGTTATTGTAGTTTTATGTAAGTGTGTAGATATGTTATTTATTAGATGAAGGGTTCACCTATAAATGGTGCTTATTATCGACGGAAATATTATATTTTTTAAGTCAACAGTGCAGACCGGCATAAAATAAGGTTGTAGAGTCCTGTGTTCTAGTGGTAAGTCAGCATAGTTGATTTACAGGCTATCGTTGCCTAGGAGTTCTTGCATATAATTAGTTATAATTAATTGTAATTGCTTCTCCTATGGCAGACAGTCAGCAAATGTTTGGTCGTAAGTTCTGTGCTGCATACATTGCATAAAGATTTTCATAATAACATTTATTTAAAAATCATATTTTCAAATGTTTTATGAACAAAACAATGTTTTATTTATTTAAATTTTAAACTGTGTTAAGTACAATCATTAGTTTTTACTCTGTATCAAGTAAAATCGTTTTTAAATCCCAAAGAAATAATCTAAATCATTCTTAAAACATAGAGAATTGGTATATTGTTCGATTCCCACGTGAGTACACTGACTCCCACGTACAAAACGAGTAGTAAAAAGTGGATTCAATCACTACCGCAGCGTTTTATTTACACATTCTCAGTACCTGTCATAATGGAATTGGTCAAATTGTTGGTCGTTGGTCAACTCGAGATGAGGCCTCATTCTTATTTTGAGAGTAGAATGCAATTATTGATTGATAAAAACAGCTATTTCAAGACTAATAAATATTAGCTTGATCTTCGCACGTGTCTGTGAGTTAATCCTCTCGCGAAATTACTTTGACCTTTCTCAGATTACTCAGTACTCAGTAGTCTACTTGTCAGTTTCGATTTCAATAGAATTGATTAAAGTTAAATTAATTCTTTATGTCTTATTTTTAATTTAAAAAAAATGTGAAATAACTATTTGCTTGTTTGAATCAAGTTGTAGCCAATAATTCCGGCAATGTTAGCAGGGTGTCACTACGTTAGTGAAAGCCAATTTCAGGACTTTTTCGCGACATTTTCACGATTTGAAAAGCAAATTTCATGCCCATTAAAAAGAAAATAATAATTTGACATAATAAGAAAAAGCCTTAATTATCAGCTTAAAATTATTTGTAACTTAACATTTAAAAAAAAATAATATAACTGCATAAAATGTGCCAATGACCAAAGCAGTCGAGGCACCCAAATAATAAATAAATAAAAAAAAAACTGTATAAAATGTACATCAGATGTTAAAGAGGTCAGAATAATTTTAAAATTGAAGAACATTGATACTAAACATTTTAGAATGACTATGGAATTAGCAACCTCGAAAATATTGATCATTGGTAGCAGAACTCAACATTTCTAAAAATATTACTAACTAAATATTTATTGTCATTGTACTCAATTTAGTAAATTAGTGCGTGCAGAATTTCAATATTTAAGTCTGGATATATGTAAATAATGAATAATTGATGTGTAAATGCTACAATAAAGGAATCTAACAGAGGAAGGGGGAGACAGAGGCAGATAAAATTGCGTTGCCATATAAAAACCGCAACAATTTCGAATGCGTGAAAGTCCCGTGTAAAAATGAAATTTCGTGACATGGTTTCAAAATTCATGACTTTTTCGTGCCCTATTTTCAATTTCGTGATTTTAGTGACTTTTTCGCGCAGTAGACACCCTGGTTAGTCAGCAAATAATATGTAACTATATAAAACTAACAACAGTTACCCTACTTTTGAATAATTTTAAACTTAAGTTAATGTTTTGCATTTGTAGAGCTTGAATTCGATTGACTCCACACGGCTCTTTTAAATTGGTTTTATCATGCTCGTATTGTTGTCCTGAATGAACCTAAACATTGTATATATTTGGCCACCTACCACTTTAATATCCAGCTATTCCAGTAAAATATATTAACTATTTTGAAAGTATTTCAAAATTGTTTTATGCACTAAATATTTATACGAATTAAAGGGAGGTGATGTGACTAGGTAGCTGCCAACCTCACGGTTCTATCTGTTTATGTTTCAGGCAGATTCCGTTCTAAAGGATATTTCGAAAAAAATGTTTGTTTTTTTTTTTTCGTAGAAAACCCCATATTTTTTGAATGCATTATGTTTCAACATTACTTTTGAAATTGAGTGATAATCTCAGTTCTGAATATACCGTTGGAAGGTTAATTAAATTTTACAACTTTCGTAAGAATCGGCAGTTAGCAGCTTTGTTTTTGGAAGAGTAGTGATGCTCAACATTTTTCGCTAACTAGACTATTTTATTAATATAAACTTATTGAACAGTTACTGCGGTTAAAAAAAACAAAACAAAAAAAAACTTGTGAACATTGAAAGCGCATTACCCTTAAAGAAAATGTGATGCTGGTTTCAAATAAGTACTGTAACGTTGAAAAATAATGCATGAAAAAGATAAACTTTGACGGTTTCTACAAAAAAAAACAAAAAAACACGTTTTTTGGAATTAACCTTTAGAACGGCATAAGTCTGGAACAAACCCAGATAGAAACCTGTGGTTGAGTTTAACCACATTTTTTATCTATTTTCACCCTCTTGAGAATTTTCATCTACTTTCGGTACACCCTGTGTAACGCAACAATTCCTTAACCCCACATAACATAAAAACTCTAAAGTTAAAGATTCTATTTAAAAATGTTTTTATCCAAATCTAAATCTAAAACGACTACTTACATTACACACTCACGTGCTCAAACAGAAAAACACACGCCCACGTTCACCAACATTCTTAATAAATACTATAACCTTATACAAACAAACCCACAATGAGTGCAATTATACAAAACAGCATTGTTAGGCCCAGCGCACACGGTGAGACTGTTTTGCAACTCCAGTTGCAAACTAGTTGCACGCGCAACTGTTTTGCGACCCCGGCAATGTATTTCAATGGAACGGCGCACACGACGCAACTGGTTTTTGACGATTTCAAACTAACCTGAAACCAAACATATGTTAAGGCCCATCGCACACGATGCAACTCGTTTGCAACTCCAGTTGCACGCGCAACTGTTTTGCGACCTCGGCAATGTATTTCAATGGACAGGCGCACACGACGCAACTTGTTTTTGACGATTTCAAACCAGTCACATGCAACGCAAATGCAACCGCGGGCCCACGGTTGCAGTTGCGTTGCATTTGAGTTGTACGAGACTTTCGTCGGACAGCCTTGCATTCTATCGATATTTGTGGTTGCTTAGTTACAGGAAGGTTCATTTATTACATATGTTATTCAGCTATGTTATCTTGGGTTATCAGTTCAGGCAACGAATGCTTGAAAACAGCTATATGTGGAAATTTTTGGAACACAATTTTTGACGTCGTAACTTTGTTTGGGCTGGATAGAAGGTGAACATATCAAGAGTCGTCGCCGCTAGCCATTAAGCAGGGGGGAGGGGGGGTTTAGAAATAGAACTTGTAGGAAATTTAATCAGCTTTCATTTGTTATAGCATAGTCATGTCGCTAGGACGCAGGGTTTCCGAGATATAAGTGAAAAGTCGAAAAATGGGACCTTCTAAACCCCCCTCCTCCCGGCTTAAAGGCTAGGGGCGAGGACATTTGATATGTTCACCTCCTATGTAGGCCAAACAAAGTTACGAAGTCAAAAATTGTGTTCCAAAAATTTCCATCTATAACTGTTCGTTGCCTGGACTGTATATAAAGGCAGTTTTAAGTAAAGTGTATTTGAGCCATGTAGCCAATAACAATATGTGCCATCAAGAACTTATCGTGAAACAATTTTTGATTTAAAAACGGATGTCAGATTCGTTTTTAGCACATAAACCCCCCCCCCCCCAATTCAAATTTTGTGAATATTACAAAAAAAAAAAAAAAAAAAAAAAGGTATTTTAAATTTCACTAAGGGGGAGGGCCCTTATAAGTTTGTTAAAGATTCAAGAATCCGGCCATATTTCAAAGAATATTTACCCAATTCAAACCAAACTTGGAGGGTCGATAATCTGACACATTTCCTTCCAATGAGGGTGTTTCTACGTGTTCTGGGATTGACGTTATATGCAAAAAAATTAACATTTTAATTTTATTTTGAGAACCATTTTTTGCAAGTACATTTTGATATAATACAATAGTCATTTATTTGATGATGGTCATTTATTGGTTAGAACAAAGAGTCTTTCTTCTTTTTTAAGGATTTCAATGAATTAAAAATGGGATTATCTCAGGAGGAGATATTGAATTTCAAAACGTCACGTTACTTTTTCGCTTACAAATTTGTAGTCTCCTTCAGACTGGGAAAAATCATTAGTTTTTGTTTTCAAAGATATTCACCTTAAAGTTTTTTGGGGTGCTTATTTCTGCTATTATTTTTGGTCTAAAAAAATGTATAATGCTAGTTTACTTGAAAATGTGGAGATTTAATGACTGGTCAGGTGACCACTGGCGACCAATGAGAAGCATCCAGGAACAGCCAATAGGAACGAGCTTTCCCGACCTCGACAGAGGCGCCCCGACCTCGGCCTATGACTAGGGGCGTTCCTGCTGGCTCCAGGACACTTCAGCTCCCTCAAGACCAGACTCCAGCCAGCCATGCACTCAGGACCAAGCAACCGGCGTTCCAGCAACCATCCAGCCATGCACTCAGGATCAAGGACCTAGCTCTGGACAAAGTACGAAGCCGCCGTCTCGATGTACCCAGTGGTCAAGCCAGCCTCCAGTCATTACACTCCCGACTCCTACTTCCCCCAGCTCTAGTCAGTACCTGGCTTATTCATTTACTTCCTTACCCCTCTCACTCCTGCTTCGAGGAACGGCTACGGCTCAGTACCGAACACCTTCTCCCCGACTCAGTGGAACAGCTAAGGCCTAGTACCAAGTCGGTATCCCCAGGTTCAAGGAAGCGCCCTTACCGGGACACAGTACTTACCTGGCTACCTTCTCCCGACACATCCTTCCTAGCCTACCTTTAGTAGCGACTACCATCCGCTACAAAAACATAAACATATTTTTGAATTTATTTGACGTAATATAAATTATTGTTTAACGATTACATTTTTCTTTTAATCTAGGAACTCTATAAAACAAATGAATTGGTGAAAGAATCATGTCGATATAATTTTTTAAACTCGATGAAAAAAGCACTTTCAACTTATTTTATTTTATTTCTCGGCTCCAAGGCGTATTGGGCGGAACGCTCGGACACGTCGACTATTTTTCTGTGTAGAATCACCAGAATAAAAATAGTCCATATTGGTGACCCCCATCGCTGTATACTCCCCTTGTGAGTCTGACATCGCAAGTTCTTACAAAGAAACACGTAACTCACTAAATAAACAATCCACTTGCGAAACTGTTGGGCAATTGATTTACAACAAGCCAATATACTCGCGTGTTTTGTTTTAGTTAATAAATAATTTTATACGCAACTGGTTTGCAACTCGAGTTGCAGAACAGTCGCGCCTTTTGCTGAAAAAAGTTGCAAACTGGTTTCAGACGCAACTAGTTTGCAACTCGAGTTGCAGAATAGTCTCACCGTGTGCGCTGGGCCTTAATGATCCTTCTGCGGCCAGTATATTATTGCCGCTATCTTTACAAACTTCTTACTTGTTGGAAAGAAATCCAGCAAAAAGGTAGGACAACAATTTTATGTTTTAATATGGGGGTAAGTTCAAATCAACAAAAACCTCAAAGCACATGCACTCTGATTCCCTATATACACTTCAGCTTTATTCAGTTTTTTTTTTTTTTTTTTTTTTTTTTTTTTTTGGGGATATATCTATCTATCAACAGTTCACTTAATCATTGTATAAGTGCTTCATGAAAACACTCATTCAAGGTCCAATTTGGCTTAATAGCATTATAAATGGCACTGAGAGACTCAAAGCAGAGCTAATTATTTTTTTTTTTTTCCCCCCGAGGCTTAAGAATGATAAGAAGTCCCTGAATGGAATTATCGAGCAAGAGTCATCTCAAGAGAAGGGCCAACCCTTCGTTCGTTTCTTACCAAAGGCCAAGGACATCCCCTTAAATTACAGCAATCCCTTCATTTGTCCTTAAAGGACTTTCGGTTCGAAATAAAGTTTTATCGTCCCTTTGAATCTATCTCCCTTTTCAACTCTCCTCTTTTCCAATGCTTCTCCCCAAACACTATTATTTTTTTTTTTTTGTCGAGATAAAAGAATTCCAATATCGTTCATCCTCATATCGTTTGGACATTAAAACGTGCATTAATCCAAATATTCTAGACTACAAATGAGGAGCTTAGTATCAAATTTGGACAACTCCACTTTTGCTTTTTTTACAGGAGAGGCAAAAAACCATATCTACTATATTGATGTCAGTATCATGGTGATTTTTTATATGTTATTCTTATAAGCCTCTGAAACATTATTTCAAAGGCACTACAAAATTATATAAGTATTAAGGCCGTAATTACACTTTAAATAGTGGAGTTGTCCATGTTTGAAACCAAGCCATGGAGTTGTCTGTTTTTGAAACCAAAGGGAGCCATTTGAAAATTGAACCTATCCTCTTTTGAAACCAAACAAATATGAATTTGGTATGCTCGAGGGTGTTTTAATATAATGTAATTATGTCTAATGTATTAAATCAAAATTATATAGTTAAAAATTACATGAAAAATGTTATTTAAATACAGTTGGACAAAACTGAAATGAAACTAAATTATCCTTATTTTATTAAGTTTAGAAAAAAAGTGGTACTTAGCTATCCTCTTCGCACAGTTTTTCCTATAACTACATGTATTGAAGTGGCTGTGCTATAATTTTCATCGCCGTACTCAGCCATACCTGTGCACAGCTAATAAAATAAAGTTATCAATTAGCCATGCGATTATTTTATGAAAAACGAGTAAACCATTATTATTTTCTGCAGAGAATTGTTGAAAAGTTTTTAATAGCAAATAACTGAACATTAACGATGAGATCTCTTTAATATCTAGTGTGAAACTGTCAATATTTATTTGTTATACACGAAAATTTAAATAAAGAGGAATATGTCGAGAACAGTTACCAGTACCACATTAGCTGTTAATTTATTCACCTGAGGTCTTGAAAATATATTTGGAAGGATACATAGCTCCACCACTTGAGTAAAGTATGAATATTTTAAATTAAATACCGGCTGTTTTTCGAGGTTGTTGTTATATAAAGCCCCTTTATTAATAAAATAATTATTCTATAGAATTGGAAGTGGTCTCATTCGACTCGGCACAAAAGAAATTCTTCAAAAATCATACCTAAATCAGAAAGATCCAAGTACCTAGAGGTTTTGTCCCAAAATCCGGCCTTCGGAACCACGGTGTGCCGGATAACAGCTAGTTATTAATAAGAATTATCGCCAAATGCACTTATTACAAGTAACTATAAACATTCAGCCATGATGGATTTGCAGTGCATGTTGGGAGCAGATTGCATGAATGCAAGCTTCTCATTGGCTACTGATGGAGTTGTCATTTTTTGAAACCAAACTATGTTGGAATTGTCCATATTTTGATTCTGAAAGGTTAAAATAAACGCTATTTTACCTATTTTCTGACCGTTTTTAATGAAAAACAGTTGTAAAATCGAATGCAGCATAAAAATACATCTAAGAATCGACAAAAATCTCAAAACTGAAAAAAATGGAGTTGTCCAACTTTGATACTAAGCTCCTCAAATACTGTTTCTCATTACTCACTTGTATGTTTACTATGCACTGAGCAAAATTTTAAGAAAGTATTAGAGAGTGAAAAAAATACATACGCAGTTTTGAAATTTTGGTTTATTTTGTTAAATATCTCTCAATGAGTAGCAAATCGTGAAACGTAGTAGAGAAGCTGGTGTTCGGTTCTCCATTTTTTTTTTTATTTTTCTAATATATCTATTTCTTCAGACCAATACAGCCAAGAGCATAATAAAACATGATAATATATAATTTAAGTGAAAGAAATAAAAAGATCCGAATTTTCGTGATAGGCGGAAGGAAAAAAATTAAAACTTTACTAAATAGTGCCAACAGCTTTATTTCTTCCCTACATGTTTCGCACCTTTTTGGTGCCGCTTGAGGGGTTCATGTTAAAATATAAAAATTTACTGCCTTAACTTGAGGAAAACCTTCCACTAAAAGGGCCACCTCTACACTGGTAGTGGTCTGAAAGAATTCGATATGAGGGAATATACTCAGCTGATCGATAAACGATATTTCATACGTTTAAAATTAATCTCCGGAAAGAAGAGAAGAAATATAGTCTCAAAAATTAAAAATCCCTCTCACTCCCCTAATTAATGCCTATTTTTTATATTTTGTCAAATAAGTTTATAACCATATCGAATTCTGTCAGGTCATGACCAGCCTAGACGTGGCCCTACTAGCGGAAGGATCTCCTCAAGTTGAGGCAGTAAGTTTTTATATTTTAACATGATCCCCTGAAGAGGCAACAAAAAGGTGCGAAACGTTTAGCGAGGAAATGAAGTTGTTGACACTATTTAGTGAATAGAGTATAAGCGCAAGGCTATAATCTATTTACGCCGTCTTTCTGTCTTTTTATTTTTCCATGAACTTCGCTTCATATTATATGATTGTGTTTTATCATGATTTTTCACATTTATTTTTTACATTTTCAGTAGAAGTATCCCTTTTTCAGGCTCCCCAGAGGAATAGATAACTATATTTTATTGCTTATTCTGCATATAATTTGTTGGCTAATCGGTTAAATTTCACAGCTACACTGTTCTCGCCTTCCACATATTAGGATATATGAAACTGAACTCCCACGTAACAAAGTTCCTAATTTGACCTACCAATGTACCCTACTCACGGGAAGTTTGCCAACTGTCAGAATACCTGTGAAAATTAGAAATGATTTATTATTTGATTGTCCAATAATTTGAAATTTATGTTAAAGAGCTCTAGGCACTTCCCCCCCCCCCCCCCCCCGACAATAAAGCCTAAAACACACAATCTGTGTCTTATGTAGATTAAATATTTATATGTATATGTATGAGTTGTCTTTCTGTTTATTAAATTTTGCCTGGACAGAGAAAAACTGCCTTTATTTTGCCTGGAAGTGAAAGAAAAACTGTTCTTCAAGTAGTGAATAGTTTTTTTGGGAAGACATGATTTAGTAATAATAAATCTAGTAATAAAGTAATTTATATCTAGTCTTTTTACGAAAATATAAAGAAATCAGGGTCTATTTCCGAAACGGGGTACCAGTGATGTTAATATTTATTTAAATTTAAGTCCATTATTATTAACTAAGATTTAATTTTGGGGCGGGTTATCTATAGGTTACCACCCTTTTCTAGCCAGGATAGGGCTGATGCCTTTTTTTTCTAAAGAAAAACCACCACTCCATAGTGGGAATCAAACCCACGACCTTTGGCACGGAATGTTAGGTACTCACGCCTTAACACTCACGGCCACCGGGCCTCCTTTTGTTTTAACGTCTATAATTTCAATTATTAACTACGAATTTCAGGATTTGTTTTACATTTGTTATACCCCAACGGTTGACACGCCTTAAATTCAACCAAAAAAAAGAAAATAAATTTTAGAAACCAAAATGTATTTTTATAAATTTCCTCAAAACAACAACATACTGATAAAAACAAGTTAATTCACTGGACGAAAATCAACGATGTTTTCCAAAATCTTCTCCAACAAGCACTGTGAGAGTGAATATCACAAATGAAACTATGATCCAGAGAGTGTTCTGATGCTTCTACATACGTATAAACTAGCTACAGAGCTACTCCTGAAGGCTCCTAATCCTTAAGTATGATGCGCATAATTTTCATTCCACTGGGTCTTGCCGAAGAGTATGCTACACTCCAGCTAATCTAGAATTGATCTTGTTAATGATCTATAGAACTGTAGCACGGATTTTCTATCACATCACAATTTAGTTGAGTTTATTATTCCCAGCATTTTTGATGTATTTTTACCTTTTTCTATTATGGTTTTTAGGATGTGGATCCCATGACAGCCTTTTGTTGTTTTTCACTTCAGGAATAGTATGTTGTAGAAATGTAAACTAGACGTCATCGACTTGTTTTCACCGGGTAAAAAATTTATGAATTTGAAGTTAAAAAAATTACCTTATAGGTTTCACTCCGACGGCTTAATATGTTTATTTTGTGTTTAAGACGAGTTTTTCTTTCACTACGTGAGGCCTAACTTGTATATAAGAGAATGTCATCAACATTTATACATATATTAAATCTAAAATATTAGTGATTTGTAACCGATATCTAAAATTATACTGATATATAAACAGCTACCTCCTTTCGAGTAAGCAATCTGTTTTTAGCATGGAAGTATGTTGCAGTCACGTAACAATCTCCTTTGACAAAAAGAGGTCAGTTGTGTCTAAAAATAACTTTCAAAAGAGGGCACATCTTATTTAGATCGCCTGAGAAGAAATTTTCACGTATTTCAATTTCGGATGATGCTTAAAATAGGGTCTACTCTTGCATAAGAAAGGGCTATTTTCCATGCGGAATCTCTCTAAAGCTCATTTCCGTCCGTAATAGTGAATTATAGAACTCGCTTTCATATCTATTTATTAGAATTATCATTTTAAGAAGGGGTAACAGTCATATCCTGGCAAAGGTTGGTAACCTTAACCGAAATTCCTTCTTTTTCTTTTTGTATAAGTGGACATTAAAACATTGTAAAAGATTTCTTTCTTTTGTGATGAGATAAGATACCATTATTGAATCCTACCAATCATTAAGACCCCTTCGGTCATTTTAGCTGATACATTTTGTAAAGGCATATTAATTTTTTTATAGCATAATTTTTAATCATATTAAGAATGTCTTGTTTGCCCATGTATTGGTAGTAATTTTAGTAGCTCTTCTGGAACGCTAAAATCATTGAAACCATTCGTATGCCATTATGAACGTCGAATCATCGAACTGAAATGACAACCATTCAGACTTTTGCATCATCGTTCAACTGACTTAGCAAATTAGTTGATAGCACCTGTATTCTCTAACTGCACATGTTTTATTGCTGTAATAATGTTATCCTTATTACGAAATCTTTCAAACCATTCATCCGCTTCCATTAGAAATGTTTTCATGGTTAAGGCTGCCTGGGAAATGTTTTTTTACTTTTTCCCAACAAATAAGACATTTTGAAAGAAGATATTGAGGCATATTATTTTCACAATCACGCTTGCTGGGAGAAAGCCACGATTTAGATCAATTAAATTTCCTTTTCCTTAACTCTGTTTTGAAAATCAAACTGAAACGTTCAAGAAAATAAAAACTCACTTTTTTATTCAAAAATGTAGTTTTATTATAATGTAATTTTGTAAATAATAACTATTGTGACAGAATCCACAACAAATGAATTGCGGTTCGTCTTGAAATGGGGTTCGATATTATGTTTCTTCAAAACTCAAACAGTAATACTGCAAATTAAACACACATTTATCCTTTGTTTAGTTAATTCCATAGTCCCTATCGCTGTAGAAATGAATCATTCGTTGATTTTTGTTAGAGGAATTTATTTTAGGTTGAGAAACCTAAAATTGAACAATTTCAAAAGTTAACTTGCTAAAGTGCAACGCCAGCGTGAACTGACACCAACAGTACGACCAGTACTAGTAGTATGGAAACTCTGATGACAGCACAATCGGTTTAGAGCTGAAAAAAATCTCGCCACCCACACAAAAAAAATCATGGTAGACCCCGAGTAGGTCTCGTTGGATATTGATATTGTATATAGCGGACAGTAGCGGGCGCACAAATATACATTGGTGCCAGAGGGGCTAAGAAACCCTCGACTAGAATGAAAGAATTTCTCTGAAAATTCACGCCTGGACATATTTTGTAGGGTATTTAATAACATTTCGAATGTTTACTTTCCAACATTTCAAAAATGTTTTCGAAATATTCAATAAAGTACAAATGAGATATCAAAAAGCACTCATATCTGTAGATAACTGCTCCTTCCCAAAAGTTATAAAAATTTACATATGTCATATTGGTTGCATTTCAAACGTTCAACTGAATCCATAGTTTTGGATTAGTTGAATCAGAAATTGTAATTTTTTTGATTTTCAAAATGGTTGAAAATATTGTTTAGAAGATGTTTTCTTTTGATCCCCAAAATAAGAATGTATTTTCACCAAAAAACAGTGTCCCGGTAAGCCGACATGCTCATTAAGGTCTAACCGTTCGTGTCTTAAGTATCGAATTCCTTCAAAATTGGGCCACTTTTGTGACAAACACACACACACACACACACAAACACACATATATATACGTATATATATATATATATATATATATATATATATATATATATATATATATATATATATATATATATATTAGTCCCGGAGAGTAGTCCTATTCTGATTCGGAGCAGCAAAATTAAAATTCCGCCTTTTCTAGAAAGAATGAGTTGTTATTCTCAACAAATACAGTAAAAGGTGGCTCACTCATTGGGCAAATGACTTAGTTGATAACATACCTATATATTTACAAGTCCAAATCGCATTAAGTGTGTCATGTCATGTGGGATATTAAAGTAATAAATACAAAACTCTTAAAATAATGTTTCCCGGGGAAATGAATTTCTTTCTTATTATTGCTGGAACTCATCTTCCACCAAAAAACATTAAATGCCTGTTGCGGTATAATCTCTTGTAAAAGCAACATTGGCTCAAAACTGGCCACAAAATTCAAGGAACAGCAAAAGCCCGCGGTTTTGGCCGAAATAAACTACCTGCTCTTTCTGACAGTCTTCCCCGAGTTCTTCCATTACTGGGAGCGTACTGGGGAATGCGGAGTGCGTTTTATTACCCCACTCTCCTTACTTACTTACCAAAAATTTAAAAAAAGCTTTCTTGTTTCAGCGAGTTTGTTACGTTGACAAACACGTTTTGTTCCTGTAGTTTTTCTAAAGACACGTGGATTCTTAATGGTATATTCTGGAAACAAAACACAGCTTTCACCGGCTCAGATCGTCCTTTCATGTCGATACATTAGGAAGGATATATTTGGTAGCATTCCAATAATTATCTTTCACTTTCCATGATCTTTCAAAATTGTCATGTATGTTAATGGAAGTAAAATGGTCGCCATAACACCTACTGTAACCTAAATTAATTCATATTAATTTGGGAATTCGGAACATCAGAAAGATTTTAATTGTCTGAAACAAGAAAGAATATAATTCAACTCGTGAATTTCTACGGTCCAAATCATCATAAGCATTATAGTCTTCGGATATTGAACTTCTTTCAATATCCTCGACGTTTCGGTAGTCATGCTGCTAGCTTTCTCAGGGTTAAGTTATAAGCGAAGGCAGACCTTAGGTGCCACAACAGGAAACTGACAGCTTCCTATGAGATAATTACTCCATTTAAGCCCCGATTTTTCCTTATGAGATCAGTCTAACAAAAGTCACAAAAGGAACGTATTCTTAGTAGATTTAATAAGCTTTGAAACCGATGGTTTCAATAACTCCGATTTTCAACCAGTTTCGAGATATAAGCCTAAGAATATATCCGGTAATCCCATAAAAATACTAGTTTTTCCCCCATTTTCCTCGACGACAGTTATAGATATGGCCTAAATGGCTCATTAGGGTCCCCAATTCCAATTACTTACACAACGTGTACCTGGAAGCCTAGTTTTTATATGTTTATATATTTTTATATAAATATATATATATATATATATATATATATATATATATATGTATATTTAAATATATATATATATATATATATATATATATATATATATATATATATATATTAAAACGTGGAGCCTGGTGTCCAGCAGAAGATAAAATGTATGGGTTACTCACTCATTTGTCCCACAATATGCTCTAAAAGCCTACCACATGGAGTTCCAATCACATGTTCGGCCAAAACGATAAACGGAGAAGACAAATGCCGCCTCTTCGTGCTACTGGATCTTCATTTTCATTATTAACAAACAGGACGCCTCAGTCCCTCCATAAACAGCTGGAAAACTCAAAGAAAACTTTTTTCTAGCACATGCTTCTACGCCATTATCTCCAAGACTCCCCCTGAACCAACGCCTCTTCTAACCAAGGCCTACCGACCACGGGAAAAAAACAGAAGAATAAAAATCTTAAATTGTATACAAAAACTATTACATCCAAAATGGAGAAGAAAATTGACCATCTTTGGTGGATAGTAAACATTTACAGGTGGTGCGAATTCCGAATAAAATATAAAACACAAAATGAATACAGTCCAAAGAGGTAGAGAAAGCAGGTTCTCACTCCCCGCAGGGCGCCACGTCACAATATACATATATATATTTATATATATTTATATATATATATATATATATATATATATATATATATATATATATATATATAAATATCTTCATAGATTATTACATCCTGTATATAAATACTTCTGGTAATGTGATATATGATACAATATGAAGGTTCTGCGCTCAAAGCCTCCCAACTTCATCCTCGATATACGCCAGAAAGGCCCTCAGATGACGTTGAGAGGGGCCTACACAAGCTCCCTTCTGCTCCGACCAGTGACTGGAGTTTAAGAGAGATCGGTGAGCCACAGAAAATTTTCGCACTTGAACAAAGAGAAAGCCATTGCTAACACTTCACTTGGTCACTGCAGCAGATCTCTAGGCCAATGTCTTTTGAGTCGCCTCCGTGGAGAGAGTTGGTGGGTGACGCTTGATAGGGAGAGGACTTCAGGATTTTAAAGAGTGGAAAGTTTAGGGTGGAAACGTTGGAATCTGGATAATACAGCATCTTTAACGAGTGGGATATTGAGGTCTTTATGGAGGTTGATGTTGGAAACGTAGAAGGGAGCATTGACTATTGTTCTTAGGACCTTGGATTGGAATGTTTGAATGCGTCTGATGTTTTCGCAATTCCCCAGAGTTCTAAACCGTATGCCCAAATGGGTTGCAGTAGTGATTTATAAATGATCAGTTTGTTTTCAGTACTTAAATGTGATTTACGGTTCAACAGCCCGTAGAGTTGTCCAAATCGTCTGTTAAGTTCTTGTCTTTTAAGTTTTAGGTGATGTTTCCTGATAAGTCGGGAGTCCAAGTTTAGTCCGAGGTAGCGAAATGTATCAGAATAGGGTAATGGGACGTTGTTGAAGTGTAGTGGTGGACAGGAACTGCGCCGGAGGGTGAAGGTGATGTGATTGCATTTTTCCTCATTCACCTTGATTCTCCATTTTTTACATCACTCTTGAATTTTATTCAAGTGGGACTGAAGATTCTGCGACACAGTGTTAGGATTTGGGTGGGATGCGAGGATAGCTGTCATCCACATAGGTTGCTAGAAGGGTGTCAGGACTTGTTGGAACATCGGCTGTATACAGAGTGTAGAGCACAGGGCCCAGATCACTGCCCTCAGGAACTCCCGCTTCCACAGGATAATATTCTGAGTACTCTGATCCTTGTCGGGCCCGAAAATGCCTATTGGATAAGTAGGATCGTAGGATGAGGTATAGGGTGCTGGGAAGAAAGGCTTTGAGCTTGTAGAGGAGGCCTTCATGCGATACCTTATCGAAAGCTTGAACGTCCAGGAACGCTGATGTGCAATATTCTTTTTGCTCTAGGGATGAAGATATGCGATCTACAATGCGAAGACCCTGTTGTACTGTGGAATGATGGGGACGGAAGCCAAACTAGTGCGTGGGCAGGATGTTTTGGCTATGAAGGATAGGTTGGATTCGTTTGAGGAGTAATTTTTCGAATATTTTAGATAGGATGGGAAGAAGGCTTATAGGGCGATAGGATGAAGGGCAGTGTGCTGGTTTTCCAGGTTTAGGGAAGAGGATGATAATAGAGAATTTCCATAGGAGTGGGAGGTACAGTTGTATAGATATGTGAGGAATGTGATAGCCTTAGTTGGGAGCTGGCGAATGATTTCAGATGTTATTAAATCAAAGCCGGGAGATTTGCGTCTGTGTAGCTTGGTGATGATATGCCTGACGTCTGAAGGATATATGGGTTTAGGAGGCAAGGATAGTGGACGGGGAGATTCGAGGAATTCGATTATTTTTAAATAATATGTTGGATCATTGTGATCAGGATGAGGAGTAAAGGTTTTCTGGAGGTGAGTTCCTGACGCTGGTCTTTTCTTCACCGGAAGAGGCCCAAGTGCCAACGTCACGACGGAGAAGAAAAGAGACAGGATGGTACTTCAAGATTTTTCTTGTTGTTTCCCAGAGGGAGTTATTCACTCCCGATTTTCTCCTAGCCGACTCCCAACTATACCTTGTCTGTGTATTTTTGTCAGCTATATCTATAAAAAAAAAAAAAAAAAATCAGTCCCGTAACAGGCCACAAGGGCCCGGACGGGCAGATACTGTAGAGGTATCTGATTCTTGACCGTAAGGCACACTAGGGAGATAGTGTGGTCAGTAATATGCTCCGGCCGCCTGATTTTCCCCTTGGCTGCTTCGACTGCTAGAGTCATTAGCACCCAAGGTACCCATTATTAATTAAATTAATTAAAGGCTGGGTGAGCCTAGGGACGATCTGGGACCCCAAATCCAACCCTCGAACGGCAGCACTAGAAGAAACAATTTTTTGTGCGCGCTCGGGTTTTGAACCTGGTCTTCCAGTTCATTAGTCGAGTGCTCTACCACTGAGCTAACCTCGCCCCCAAGCTATATCTATAACCTTTGCCTTAAAAATAAACCCTACCCTAACATTGGCCAGCCGGCCTCATGAAAATTCTTTTCATGCCAGATTTTCTTTGAAAACGCACGATTTATCAGGAAGTTATCAAATCCCTACTTTAATTTCTACTAACTCCCCATACCTCGCATCTTCTCCACTTCACCTTATAATTAAAAAAAAAAAGCTAATTGAAAAGCATAAAAATGTTTTCAATTTTAAGTTTGGGAAAAATGCTTCTTTGTAATTTATATCTTTATTGCGAAGATTTAGCAGTAGTGAATTTAAATCTTAGGCTTATGGGGGTGTTAGGATCTATAGGTTTTGAAACCTATAAAAAATGTTCTAAAATGTAAAATGTTCTAGTCGGCACTTCCGGTAATGAGACCAACCTCTGAAGCGGGTTTACTGCCTATGGAGAGAGGGACGAAACGCGCTAAAATTTAGAAGTAGCTTTATTCTGTAATAGATGATGCTGAAATTGTTAACACTGTGCACTATTTTAAATTGTTTTACACGAATGGTGACAGGAACACACCGCGGGGCCCTTGAAAACTATGGTGTTCTCGGAAATCTATTGACATCGGTTTAATCGGCAGGTTGCTGGAGAGATGCGAATGATTGCATACACGAATCATTAGCTACCTGCCAATGCATATGACAAGGCAGGAGTAGCTGAATGACTGCAGTTCTCATTGAGGAGTGAGATAACCTGTTGATAGGGAGTGTGTTCTATCGAGCGCCACTCACCTGTTCCAGGGGTTCCGCCCACATCTCCACGCCCTGCTCCCGGGCAGAGCCTCTTCTTAATACCAACCCTTCCGGTCGTGTAGCTTAATGATCATCTCCAATTTGGAGTTATAAACAATGATGGGACCATAAAGAAACGTTCATAGCTGATAAATATGAGACCCCCTGGGAAGTTTGAACAAGGAAGGAGTGGTGAGCGCCTGCGCAGGACAGCCCTGACCTCGAGGTCAAAAGGTCAAGGAACAGCTTCATCTACACCGCCCTATCTCTCCCCACCCCTCCTTCATCTCCCGGAGCAGCTATAAGCCCCTGCAACCAGTAATAAACGGGATTGCTTCATAAGACAACGGGTGTAATCTAAAATTAAATCGACATTTTACGAACTACTTAATGCAATTGGCTTAGAAAATAAAGGAAGTTAAATTAACAATCTTTTCTCGTAGTTCATCATTCTCTTGTGTTTAACTTTAATTTCCTTTAAAATCATTTTATTAAATGATTCTTTCAAGGTTAATGAAAAATTGTAATGTTTCCTGTGGTTATCTTTATTTATTGACTATACTACTAGCTGCTCCAAAACAATTGTTCAATTTTATAAATACAATACATAATCAGCGTATAAAAGGCGTCATTGAATAATAAATTACATACTTTATGTATTTAGAATTATTTCCCCTTTTTTTATAATATATAATTTCTGATAATAATCAACCAGCACCTTTTTGTCCTAAACACTATGAACCATCTACAAGTTATTCTCATCTATTGATAAACAACCTGCACTTATCACTGTATTGACTTAACAAAGTTATCAAGGTTTCCTTCCACCTTGATAGCCAGGATTTTATGTTGTTTTCAATTTTAATTCGAGGCATGGTGGCCGCGAGTCCTAAGGCGCATGCACTCCGTGCCTAAGGTAGTAGGTTTGATTCCTACTAGTGATAATGTTTGTTTTTATTAAAAAAAAAAAGGTCTATCCTGGGTAGAAAAGGGTGGTAACCTGTAGAAAGCCCGTCCCAAAAATCATGTATAAGTGGACGTTATTATTTAAATAATAATATTTTAATTTTAAAAATTATTTTTATTATATAAGTTCTATTTTTAGAATCGGTTATTTAGCTATCCGCTGTTTATATATTTTTATCTGTTATTTATAGTTTCAGGCTAAAACGTAACTCTCCGGACTCCATAGCATATTTATCGGTCTGGAAAACATTCCCATAACAGATACAAAGGGCGTTGTACTTTATAGGGGGAATCAGCGCGTAAAGCTGTAATGGACAAATAAACTTGTCATCCACTATTGCAAAGTATACTACTTCAAGCTGGAACGCTGAAAATCCGCATTTCTATTAACTGGCTGCGTATGACTTACGTATTAGCACACAGTCAAGCTAAAACTGGCGACTAATGAAATATAGATTTATGAAACCAACCTCATAGAGACTCGAAAAAACATAACAAATGACATTACAGCTGCATTCTAGCGAATTTCCTACACTCTACTGACAGAAAATGAACTTTGTTTAGTAAGAGAATGCTAGAGTCTTCCCGTGGTCTAGTGGCTAGTATGATGGATTCTCAGTTGGGAGATGTGGCTTCAAGTCTCGCTTGTAACTGGTTGACTTTTTTCATAGATGGGCTCTCTAGAAATATTCTCTGCTACACCATGTGTCATTATAAAGTGTGTGACGTGTAGATAGACGAAACAGAAACACCTTAGTGTGTTACGTAATATACAACTGTTTGACAACACATTTATTAGTAAATTGCCTTTAGACAGAATACAAAAAAAAAGTCCTACTCATTGAATCTGCGTTATTTTAGCGCGTTTCCATAACTTCTGATCTCTAGGGACACTTGAAAAAATTGGAATGAGTGTACATAATATTTTGTAAAAACGCCAAACACCGAAGATAAGTGAGATTTAGGCACCATTAGTTTCTGAAAACTTACAGTAGAAAATTACTTACTCGGGCTCTTCGACTTCTGCTTGGAAAATTTTGTTACAAACAACCAAAAATTCGTTTTCATTTTAAGTATCTGATTTCCTTGTAAAATGTCATTAGGAAATTATATTAAGAAAATTATTCTAGAAATTTATTAATAATAATAATTCAATTTCCAAGTAAAATAATATTAGGAAATTTATTTTACTGCTAAAATCTATGATAAAAACAACAAGCAATAAAACACTGAGCAATACAAACGTAAAGAACCGTTCAAAGCAATTAAACCAACGGTTTCTAGGTTTTAAGCACTTATTTCTCCGCCTGAGATCGTCCTACCGAAAATATCTTAATTACTGTCTTTGTAGAAAGTTAAGTAAGCTTTCGAATGGCTACTATCTACTTATCAAGATTTCCCAACTACTCTCAAGATATTGGTCCCAACTGCGGTCATTTTGGCCAGAAACCGGCCGGGTAGTTTCTACATAGATTTTTTTGCCCTAAATGACATTAAAGTCGGCCCAGTTTTGACCCAGCTAGAAAGTGAACAGACAGATACATATAGAGTAGCTCTCCTTTATCCAGCACTCGCTCTCTCTCTCTCTATTCCGGCGGTCTCCGAGAAGAATGAGAAGATAGATCGGCTCGAGGGTTCCTAGAAAAACCTCCCTTTTTAGCCAGCCAAACATTTGTTTCGTGGTATTTCATAGAATGGAAGTTGAAGATGGAAGTTTTAGAAGCAGGAACTAGTGTTTGTACTAAGAAAATAAATGTTCCTACTAATGCACCTGCGGCTGGAACGCCTTATTTTAGCCAGTCTAATTCAAACATTCATCGCGAGTGGAGTGCATGTTTTAAAATTAATTTTAATAATATGAACCATTTTAAATATGCAATATTAAAAATGGTACAAATAATAAAATCCTCAAATAATAAGGGTGTTCAAATAGATAAGTGCCCGCTTATAACTGAATTCTCTAATTCGGCGTTTTCTCTAATCCGACTGAACTCCAGTCCCGTCGACGCCGGAAAATATTATTATTTAAACCTCCACTATTTTCGTGATCAATCGTTCTTTGTCGGAACTTCCGGATTGCGTGATGACGTCAAACTCATAAGCGGGTTTCCTTCCTTTGGAGAGAGGGAGAAAATGCCCTAAAACAAAACAAATGAATGTACTGTCATGACCTTATGTGGAAGACAGAACCTAGGAGCCATAACCTTTTTAACCGATATAGTAGAAGGCGGAAATAACCTAATAGTTGAGCGCCAAATCCCACATCCTATCCTATCCTTTGTGCAATATCGTATATAACGAAGCTCCTGTTGACCATTCTCTGTATAGTAGGCTTGTTGGTAGGATTGAGGGAATCCCTCGATTTAATGTTTCCAGCAAAAGCCAGCCAAGCCACCCGGATCCCATGAATCTCTCTATAGTTCCTCTTTATTAAAACCCATTCAAACAGACTCTCCATCAATAAATAATTATTTAATTTGTTTTATTTTGTATTCATTGGTTTTTTATTTATTGAAGCTTTTCTATTATAAACATACGTGCAGATTAAAGAATGAATCATAAGTTATGGGACTACAAGTGCTTATCTCTTGTTTACTCAGCACTATCCTATCCCAACATATATAAGGACCCCTCCTCTCCCCTCCAGACACTCTCCAGACGCACTCCTTAGCCTCCAGTCCGTCCGCGCCCGTCTCTAGCCTAGTGTAGCTATATTTCATGTTATGATCTAATGTAACTTGTTCAAATAAAACTTTTTAAAAACGTTAATTCCAAAAGAGATTTCGTAATTGGCGCCCGAACAGGGACTGCTTGTCTATCAACGCAGTCAAAATTTCGCGGTTGATTTCGAACCGTTCGTCTCCACGACTTGGATTGGATCCACTCATTGAGGTATCCCACCTGTGAAGAATTCTGTCGAATCTTCAGGTCCAGGAAGGTCTACTCTACCCGAGATTGCCTAAGTGGAACTTCAGGACGTCGACTTCGATGCGAAGAAATCACAACTCTACAGAATCCACTCTACCCGAGGTACTCCGTAGCTGTTGGAAGTCTCCAAGGAATTAATTGTAAGTTAATGTTAAGTATTTAAGTAATTTTTGTAATTGTATATGAATAGCGCTTTAAACGAGGTTATTAAGAATTTAAGTAAGTTGAATATCGAATCAAGTACAGACATGGCGAGTTTTCAAATTAAAGCGGCTGATTATGATCATATTCCATATTTTGATGGGAATCCCCATAATCTTTTAAAGTTTGTAACTATGTGCAAACAAGTTTTTAATATTGTATGTAAAGCGGACAATGCATTTAAAGAATTAAACGAACAAAGACTACTTAGTAAAATACTCGCTAGGCTAACGGACGAGGCGGACTATATTAATAAAACTTGCGAATTTAATAAAGTCTCACAATTAATATCGTACTTAGAGAAAACGTTTAAAGACAGTAGGTCAATAGAACAATTGACTTCAGAATTATTCAGTACGAAAATAAATTTTAAAGAGCATCCATTAGACTTTTTACAGAGACTAGACAAGGTCAGATGTCTAATCATTAGTAAATATAGAATTGAGAATGTCACTCAAAAAAATGTAATAGTAGGAGAAATGGAGAAAAATTTATTGTATCATTTCTGTAAAGAAATGCCCCTAAATATTCGCACGTACATTATGTCCAAAGCGGATAAATTGCAAACGTTAGATGACTTAAGGAACTTAATACACAACGAAAACCATTTACTTTTCGAAGATTTAATTAAGTCAGGCAGTATGCATAGGCCTGGGGAAAGGTCAGAAGGTTCATACCACAAAAAAGGACCTTCTCATAAAAAACCACACAAACATTTTAACCAACCAAGATTTAACACTTGGCAACCGCCCCATAATCCATTTAACCATAATGGTCCATATAATTCTCATTACAATGACCAACGATATAATCATCGTTCCGATAATTATAATTTTAATAATCATCATTACGCATCTAATCATTCTGGCAATTATCGTCAGTACCCCTCTAATACGGGACAGGCCAATCGGCATTCAGCAAACCCTCATATTGATGACTGGTCATCTTCCCAGCAAAGGAAGTTTTTCCAGAAACCACCGTCTCATCAATATAGACAACAAAATAACCACCATAGAAACTCAAACAATACAGTTTCTATGAGAACAGTTAGTGCCTTTGGTCCTAAACAAAGACAGCCCATGTACACTACGGAACAGTACGTAGACCCGAGAGACAAAGAAATTCGTGAATTAAGGCAAAAACTGGAAGCTCTCACGACAGAGCATAGTAACGAATCTTTTTTAGACTTCGGCCAGGACTCGAGCGGGAATCCGTGACATTCGAGCTCCATGCAAACCTCTCACAGCTGCCATACGTCATCGACGACAATAAAAGAAAATGGCTGATAGATACAGGTTCACAAAAAAATTATATAAACCCCAAGATAGTTCCCCAAGGTGTTTTACGAATCAAAGAAAATTTTACGGTAAGAACCGCTGCAGGTGAAGAACCGGGAAACGAAGTCATTTACGTTCCCATGAACAGAACATTTTTAAATTATCCAAAGAGGGTAAAATTTTATTTGTTCAATTTCAGTCCAAATTATGACATTTTATTAGGTAACGAATTAATGCAGGAAATGGGATTTGAAATAAATTTTAATGAGAACAAAATTACATCCCACTATAGTACATTCAAATTTATAATGGAAAAGAAGTCCGATACTCTTGAAGTACAGTTAAAAGTGGGAGATAATGAAATTAACATACCGAGTCAAGGAATGTTCTACATCGATTATTCCGACTCAGATCTTATTATTAATCCCGGATTATATGAGAATACCTTTAACATAATAAGTAAGACAGAGAAAAAGATTAACTTCCCCTTACTACACATTTTAGGCAACGAAGTAGAAATCGTTGAAGCCTCCAACAAACATCGGAAATATAACGAACTGATTTCGGAAATTCCAAATCTTATTCGAGCTGAACATATTCCGCCGATGGAAAAGGAAAAATTAATTAGGCTACTCGCGCAATACCCTAGTATTTTCAAAAGGGAACAAGACGCCTTAACCGCCACCGACCTTCTCAAACATACCATTAAAACAAAAACGGAAGAACCAGTCTTTGCGAAAAATTATAGATATCCTCATCAATTTCGCGAAGATATAAAACAAGAAATTAATAAAATGTTAGATTCAAAAATTATTAGACCTAGTAATTCGCCTTACAATTCACCGGTTTGGGTGGTACCCAAGAAAGCCGACGCATCAGGTAAAAGAAAAGTACGAATGGTAATTGATTATCGTAAGCTCAACAGAGAAACTATCCCGAATAGGTATCCACTTCCGAATATTCAAGATCTGTTAGGAAAATTAGGGAGAGCCACAATTTTCACCGCAATAGATTTGGCTACTGGATTTCATCAGATTGAAGTAGATGAAAAATCCATCCCCAAAACAGCTTTTTCTACAGAGCAAGGACATTTTGAATTCTTGCGAATGCCAATGGGACTCTGCTCTGCTCCCAGTACTTTTCAAAAGGCAATGAATATAATTTTTTCAGATATGCCCCATGTATTAGTATACATGGATGATATAATAGTATTTTCAGAAAATTTCGAAGACCACTTTAAACATCTCAAAATGACTCTTGAGAAATTAGAAAAACATAATCTTAAGATCCAACTTGATAAGACTGAATTTTGTAAAAGAGAATTATTGTTCTTAGGTCACATCATCAGTGAACGCGGCATTGAACCAAACCCCGATAAGGTTCAAGCAGTTAAAGATTTCCCCCTTCCGAGAACAGAGAAAGAGATTAAATCATTCTTAGGTCTCGCAGGCTTCTACCGGAAAATGATTCCGAATTTTGCGAAAATTGCTTCCCCTCTTACTCGAATGTTGAGGAAGGATAATTCCAAGATACAACCCGAAACTTATAGGAATGCATTCGAACAATTGAAAATGTTAGTATGTAGTAACCCCATTCTACAGGTTCCAAATTTTAACGAAGACTTTTACGTAACCACAGACGCAAGTAATTATGCGATAGGTGCAGTTCTAGCACAAAAGGTAAACGGTAAAGAACTCCCAGTTTGTTATGCTTCCCGTACTCTTAACAAGGCAGAACAAAACTATTCCACGACAGAAAAGGAATGTTTAGCGATTATTTGGGCTTGTAATCATTTTCGCCCATACCTTTATGGCAGAAAATTCTTTATTTATACGGACCACAAACCATTAGAATATATGAGAACTTGTAAAACCCAAAACGCGCGACTTATTCGATGGAAATTGCTCTTGGAAGATTTCGAATACGAAATTAAATATATAAAAGGAAAGGCCAACAAAGTTGCAGATCATTTATCGCGTTACCCTGTCGAAACGAAATCCCAACAAAATGTTGAAGAACCTAAATTTGAAGTATTTCCCCAAGAACTAAATGATGATATTTTAACGATAGCACGTGAATTAGATATTGACCTTCATGAGGATTCAGCTTCCTTAGACACACAACATTCCCACGAGTCTTCAGACAACCGTGTCTTTCTCGTCGAAGATAAATCAAAACCCGTAAATATCCAGAAACATCAACTGATTATTAAAAAGGGATTCGGCGACGCGGTGCATAGAAATTTATTTAAAGGAAAAAATCGAGTAACACTATCATTAACTTGGCCGTACAATCAAAGCGAAACTGATTTAGAAAATACACTGTTGGAAATTTTGCGACCAAATCTTACGTATGGAATTTATTGTTCCCCCATCACCGATAAGATTGAAGCTGAAAACAATTGGTACGACAGCTTGTTTAATAAAATAGCCGACTTAATCCGACAGAAATTTGTCACTAATCGCGTCAAAAGATACTTTGCTTTTGTCGAAGATATAGAAAACCAGAGCGAACAAAAAGAAAAAATATTAGACTACCATATCCGTAAGACATGTCACAGAGGAATTAACGAAACTTACATAGCTTTAAAGAACAAGTGTTATTGGCCAAAGATGAGAGACCATATAACCGAAATAATAAATAACTGTGATATTTGCAATCAAACGAAGTATGATCGACACCCGATTAGACAACAATTCCAACTTACTCCCACACCTGACAGACCCTTCGATGAGGTCATGATAGATGTAGTTCATATGTCAAATTATTATATTTATTTATTGGTAGACACATTCTCGAAACGAATATTTGCCAAGCAATCAACGACTTATAATTCTGCGGATTCGATTAAATTCCTTAATAAATACCTCACGTATTTTCCAAAACCCAAAATGATTATTTGTGATAACGGAAGAGAGTTTGATAATAATTTATTTAAAGATTTTCTGAAATATTTAAAAATAGAAAATCATGAAACAACGCCGAACCATCCGAACTCACTTGGAGTTTTGAATCGTGCAAGCTCTAGCTTTTTAGAAATTCTGCGCGCCTTGACGGCAGAAAGGAAAAATATTTCGGAAAAGGAAAGGATAAATTTAGCAATAATAGCATACAATAATTCTTTAAACCAGAACACTAAGATGACCCCTAACGAGGCTACCTTCGGTATCTCGAGGGATTTGTTCAACGAAAATCCGACAATAACGGAATTCGTCATAAATGAATACCATAATAATTTAAAGACTACGCATGAAGTCGTCAAAAAACTTATAGATAGTAATAAGAAACGTATCATCGAATCTTTAAACAAGAATCGTGAAAACATTGAAATCCCGACCGAACCTTATGTCAGAATACAAACTAAAAGGAAAACAGACCCCAAGTATAAACGTGGTATGAAGTCAACAAAAGGTGTAACAGTAAATAAAAAAGATAAAAAGGTACATCCTGACCAGATCAAAAGACCTAAAGTAAAAATGAAAAAGAGACAAACGTCCATTCTGTCTTATGTCTCCACACCTTCAAAAAGCACGGAAAATCTTAATTCCCCATCTACGTCTGTTACAGATGTTGAAAACGTGCGTGATGTTCCTTGTGATTCACGAGATCACATCCCTGAAGATCCAGAACTTGTCCTTCGGTCCTGGAGCAGCTCTAATTAAGCTTAATTCTTCATATATAATGGATGACTGGTACACTTTCTTACATTATAAAAACCTGACAAACATTTCCAATGAAGTAAAGGGTATACAAACCCTTATTGCAAGGTTAAAAACCAATGACGATTATAAACTATTACATCAAGTATTAGACACACGGTATAACATAGTTATAGAAAAACTAGGACACCTTACAAACACATACAAAAGGACTCTACAACACCACAGATCAAAACGAGGTTTAATTAACGGATTAGGAACCGCTATTAATTGGATCACCGGTAATATGGATGCCGATGATAAAGAACGGTATGATCAGATACTCGAAAAAGTCGAGAGAAACTTATATCATGTCGAACATAACGAAGAAGAAAGACTCAGTGTTAATGTAAAACTAACGAAAGAACTTAACAAAGACATTAAAATATTGAACAAATTCAAGACCGACATGGTACAGACAAACAAAATTATGGACACGGCGTTAGAAAAACTAACCTTCCATGATTTACTAGCATACCTGACACTTTTAGACAGTCAATTAAACGACATTGAATTATCACTAGAACAATGTAAATTAGGTCTGACACACCCAAGCATTATGACTATGACTGAACTCAAAATGATTCACATACCCAATAAAGAACTTATCTCAGATAACGTTGAACTCAATTGGCTTTTGAGCACAGTTTCATGTTCAAGCTCTACTTCAGGCTTGATATATTATTTTGTAAAACTTCCCCTGAAGGTACAACCAAGTGATACCCACTACTTGATTCCATATCCAGTTATTACTAATAACGAAACAATGACGCTTCACGTAAAACCGACACTGATTGTAAGGAAAGATAATAAGTTCCTGGAAGGAACATGTACAAAGTTTAACACTAATCACTATCGTAAAAATATGTTAGAAATTAAGGACATTTGTATTTTAGAACTAAGTAATAACTTAAAATTAGATCATTGCATAGCTGTAAGAATTATAAGAAAACCATATATACAATTGATACCAGCCTTAGATCAATATCTTACTTTTGATACACCCTCAATTGTAACCAATTTGTCATATACACATTTGTACCATCTCTATTCAACCAGCCTCATCAGCTTAGATAGGGAAGAAACGTTTGTAAATGAAACCCTACCTCTAAGGTATGAAACTTTTGTAACAATACCAATTATATCTAGTTATAAACCAGATAACTTAATTGTATCCAACCTAAGTATTCAAGACTTAGAAACCATAGATATAGGAACCTTACATATTGAGGAATTGGAATCTTATGAATTTGATTTTTCTTTTAAAAATATTGTCTTTTACACTATGTCTAGTATAAGTGTTTACTTGCTTTTTGTACATATTTATAAACTGTCTAGACATATAAGGTTGAGGGCACAAAAAATCCCATCCTTATCCCAACCTCAGCACCCAGCTGTTATCCACTCAACCCTTGAGTCAAGTGTCCCACCTGCACATTTCGACGGCAGAGCCCGAGCTTGGTTTCAATATATCAAGGATCAAGGAAACAACACGTCAGCTCAAGTGACTTCGCTCTTATAGGATGGAGGAGTTATGGGACTACAAGTGCTTATCTCTTGTTTACTCAGCACTATCCTATCCCAACATATATAAGGACCCCTCCTCTCCCCTCCAGACACTCTCCAGACGCACTCCTTAGCCTCCAGTCCGTCCGCGCCCGTCTCTAGCCTAGTGTAGCTATATTTCATGTTATGATCTAATGTAACTTGTTCAAATAAAACTTTTTAAAAACGCTAATTCCAAAAGAGATTTCGTAATTATATAAAAAAAATTAATTCACGTATTGAACATTCACAAATTATTAGGAATCAAAACATATCTCTATATGCCAATATTGCAACATGAAATTGACAGTAAATCGTTGTAATTGACTGTGATATGTATTCCTCTCACGACTAACGACCATAGCCTTTAACTTTTGTCTTTTATTGTATTATTTATTTACTTTGACGATTTTTTTCAAACACGGTCCCCAGGAGCGAATTTTGTTCTTTATATTGTTAATTTTTAATAAAAAAAAAATAATAAAAAAAACATGCTTACTATGGAAATCACCCAATTCATAAGTGAATTCACATAAATCAGAACCTTATACACCGGGTGTGCAGATCGTTCTCGGAAAATTTGTATTGCGAGGATCAGATTGAGCACCATTAAATTTTGTTTTCCTGTACTTTACAGATTTCATTAGTTCAAGAAAAATCATATTTCGACGATTAGTTTACTCAGAATAACTGATAATTGGACATTGCTGTTATTGCACACACGGTGTGCAAGCTGTCTTATAGCCTCGGAAATCTATTGCACACACGGCGTGCAATCGGTCACGAATGAGTTAATTATATATTCAAATCTCATCGCAAAAGCTGCGAGAGATTCATTAAATAAATAAAATAATAATTATCGTTCACTTATCACTAATTACCAAAAGTTGTTATAAAAATTAAATGAAAAAAAGCAGTGTGTCCAGAAAACAAAATTAATTCAAATCAACGTTTTTTCGGTTCCAGCATTTTCAACATATGGCGATTCTTTCATCCCCCTGCTCCCGTGAGTCTTAACTGCCGCTGAACATAGAATAAGCACTCACCTCTTGTCACATGTTAACAACAAAGAAGTTTGGTATAATGAATAAATTAAATATTACAAGGCAATGAACAAACTGTTGAAAAAGTGGTAATGTTTATGAAATCGGACAAATAGTACCACATTTAATAAAATTTCAATTCTTACTTTTGTTTCAAAAATATATTTGTTTTATATATTCTTTGTTTGTTTTTTTTTTTTTTTGTTTTTTTTTTACTGCACCTCAACATCTTGGCTATAGCGACGGGCTATCTAGAGGTAGCCACCGTCATAGAATGTAACAGCACGTGGTCGCTCGTCGGACGGTAGTTAACTTTCGTCCGATTTGACATTTTGAAAAATCCAATTAAAAAACCAAAAATATTACACTACTTACTCACATCCACTCCAAATAAGGAAGATCGAGTGAGATGGGGTTTGCCGCTTGCTCCTGCCGAATCAAATGAGCGAGCAAGCCGAGTGTCTCATTGATTTCGTGTCACTATTTAACTCTCGTAATTTGTAATAGTTCCAAATTTCCCAATTCAATTATAATGTTGTACCTATTTTTTTCATTTAATTCTGTTATTTAAATAAATTTTATTAACATAACATTCTCTTATTTTATTTCATGTAAAATGCTCATCGATAAAAGTTATGAGCATCACTTAAAAATACGATGTTATTTTATTTTAAACTAAACTAAACGCGGCCTGCGTTCAAAGTTTGCCCATACCTGGTTTAAGCTATTGTTAAGAGAGGCGGCCTATCCTCCATCAGCGTTTCCCAAGATCTTATAATAAATCCAGATGTATTATTATTTATTACGACCTTCAAAATAATAGAAGAAATTTATTAAAATTAATAAACTAAAGCCCTTATTTCATTTTCAGGACAAGGTAAAGCCTTTTAATCTTCACAGCCGCAAACCCCGCATTGCAGTACTTGCCGGAATTAACAATAAGAAAAACCGCAAATTGCCGAAAGTAATCTCTTATTTTAAACAAAACTTGAATTAATAATGGGTACTAGACCTACCAATTATTTTATTTATCCATTTCAATAGAACCTTTCGGCCTTCATTGTCCTTCTTCATGCATAATTTTGTAATTTCACAATTTTAAGTAATATTAGATATTAAATATCACAGATTATTGTATTAAATCACATCAATTTATTTATTTACACTTAGAGCTCACAAAGGTGGCGATTTACTCTTTGAGAATGTTTGAGGTAGGGGACCACTATCAGGTAAATAAAAATGAATTGGTAAATGAAAAATCACAGAAATCTTTTGAGGTTTTCGGAAATTATCCAAAGGGAGTAGGTCACACAAACAAACACACAAACACACACACACACACACACACACACACACACACATATATATATATATATATATATATATATATATATATATATATATATATATATATATAAATAAATCTTTATTTCCATTAACCCACAGAAGAGTGGAAATAGGAACGTCAACACATTTTAAAAAAAAATAAAATAAAATGTCTCAATACAACAATTGTACAAAACCCATAAACATTTAAATTTAAATATTGGTGCATCCATAAACATGATTATATGGATAATCTGTTAAAAATTATTTCGTTTAGAGCCTTCTGCTCAAATTCAGGAACATAAATATTCTTTAGATCCACCCAACAAACCTATGTAATGTACTGTATAACATATTGTTTTCTTTTTCGTACTTGGCCACTGCGCATGCGCGACGCCAGCGGACACCTTTTTGGAACGCCTAGGTCCACCCGACAAACCTACGCAATGTGCTGTATTACATATAGTCTTCGTTTTCGCACATGGCCACTGCGCATGCGCGAACGCCAGCGGACACTTTTGTTGTGACACATACAGTCTTCAGTTTCGTACATGGCCACTGCGCATGCGCGAACGCCAGCGGACACTTTTTTGTGACACTTTTTTGTAACGTTTTTTTCCAGTTTAGTCACCGCTAGAGCATATTTATGCTAATATGTACATCAAGTCATATCTCGAACAATTAAAAGTAAATCTAAGAGTAGATACTGTATGCCATTTAATGAATTTACACAATAATTAGTGATGATCCATAATTAATATTACTTAAAATTTGTAAGACTACAGTATTATTCCTAATGAAGGACTATTATGTCCGAAACTGTACATTGAATTGGATTAATGAAACATTAAGAAGGGTCACTACCATTCTATTAATTCTACCCATTATTTTTGGGTCAAGTTAAACTGCAGTTAAAATCAAAGATTAATTCCTGAATCACTTTGCGCCTCGGCAACTTGCAGTTTTTTTTTTTTTTTTTGTTTTTTTTTTATGTTAATTCCGGCAAGCTGTACTGCAATGCGGGTTTTGTGGCTGTGAAGAGAAAAAGGCTTTACCTTGTCCTAAAAATCAAATAAGGGCTTTAAATTATATATTATTAGTTTATGAATTTCAATAAATGTCTCGTATTATTTTGAAGGCTGTAAGGCATAAATAATGTAACTTAAAATTTGTAAAACTACAGTATTCTGCCTGAAGAAGGACACTGAATTCCGAAACGTTGCATTAAATTAGATAAATAAAATATTTAAAAGGTTAAGTACTCATCTTTAATTCTACCGATCGCATATGCATATAGCCTTCCACTATCTTCATGACTTTATTTACTGTAGACAGGATTTAATTCATTGAACATTTACATAGAATAGATTAATGAAAATGTAGAAATTAGAATCTTTGATTTTTTTTCTAATCCTAACGGATAAATCCGCACCGCATTGACCCACATCTCCCATTACATACACAGCTCTGGAATTATCAAATTCATATCTAATGCATTAATTAATTTAAACAAAAAAAAAATATGGTTTCATTGTATCAATACAAGAGAACTTTTGTTCGCTAATAATGAAGTAAACGTTTCCGTATGCTTTCTCAAATGAAAGTTAATTTAACCACTTACAAACTATAAATACATATCACAAAATTTAACGAACTCATGAAAATGTTTTCTCTTTCTTCCGTAATAACAAATCAAGGGAAATTTAAATTGTTATTATAAATCATGGCTAAGCAAGTGTCAATATTTTTATTTTTATTTTATTATTATTAATTTCTTATTTTATTTTTTATAATTTTGGGGTTTAAATCTACTTACTACTTTTCCCAAAATTATATTTATTTCTTAATGTAATGATAATCTATTATATTTTATTTATTAATATTACCATTTTGTTCAAAGCTGGCGTTATCATATAAACTAAATAATTTGCTAGTCGCCTCCGTTGCGGTCCAGCAATAAATAAAATAAAAATAATGAAAGTTGCTTTAGCCAAGATTTAAAATAACAATTTAAATTTCCCTTGATATGTTATTTCGGAAGTTTTATTATTTCACATTCCTACATTATGACCAGACAAGACAGACCGACATGTACGTACTGCAATACTCACCTAACAATAAAGCACATACTGACAGAGTGTAGACTCAGGACAAATTTTAAATTACCCCACAATTTGACTGACTTACTTTCCGATAATAGCCAGTACATTGTTGAAATCATTAAATACCTCCTGCATACACATCTATACAACAAAATTTGAAAAAGTAAAAATAACAAAAGTCATTTGGTGAATTGGATTTTTTGAGAAATAATCCAACAAAAAGATATTCTCTTTTTGTTGGATTAATGTAACAAAACAGACAGAACAGTTAACAATACACAAAATAATCAACAGACAGAACATTTAATAACACACATAATCAACAGACGGATACTTTTCAGTCAATCTTTAATTTTGAACTAGGAACAAAGCCGTGGTTTTGTCACCAAATGGTGAAAAAAAACTGAAATAAAATTATTTCGGAAGCATCGTTTTAGTAACAGTGTTATTTGTATTCCACTGTGATATCAAAACGCATATAATTGTAAGGTTTTTTTTTATTTTTTTTACGAATTGAATAAGAGATTTCCCGCATAAACGGTTCAATGAATTTGAGTAGGGATGCTACACCCCAAAAAAATAAGAAACACTTTTTTTAACGTAGGTAGTTTTTAAATCACTTCAATTTATGATTGAGAAAAGACCCGTTTGGATTATATGATTCAGTGACACGAAAGAACTCAGGAATAGATGTTAAATCAATGACAACAGACATTTTCTTGACTACTATTTCCTCCTTATCAACATAATTCCCATTCATCATGCTATTTGTACACAAAGATATTTGTCCATCTCCCTAATACAACATCAACCTTCAAATAATGTTAGAGGAGAGAAGAGTCTATACAAATTAAATTAAATCTTAAATTAAGTCTATTTTCACTTTATACATTAGTCCTTTAATTATTACTTTAAATGGAATATATGGAGCATTGCTCTTACCGTAATGGTATTTCAGATTAAATTATTTATTTGTATATTATGCCTTGCCTCTCTGCTTTACGTCATAAGCATTCAAATTATATGAGGTTAAAGGTCAAAAGAATGTGTTTATAAAATGTATCTACATAATCAATAATCTAGAAACAACAAGCGTTATTATAATGTAGCTGCCATAAAATAGTAAATAGAAAAGTAACTAACGCCAAGTATTCTCACACGGGAGATGTGGGTTCGAGGCCCGCCTCAAACAAGTTGAGTTCTTTCATCTATAGGCCGCCTGAAACAATTCCCTCCTCCATCATGGATTTTTAGTAAAGCTGTAAACCAGTAGATAGTCCGAAGCTAATTGCAACAATTTAATGTTATTTGACTTTTTCTATAAAATGAAAGGAAAAAGTATTATCAAAAACTCGGCCTTTTCGGACTCGCTATGGCCTTCCCCCCACTGGATCCCGCCTTTTTCTTCTGGTATAGCATACTGCCAACATCTTAAAAAATGGCCAATTAACAGGAACTCTTTCGTCTTAGCAGATTTCAATAGAGTCATTTGGAAAGCATGAAACAGGTATAGTTAATATACTGTGACGAATTTAAACACCTACTCCATTACATTTTGAAGAAATGTGGTATTTTAGGCAAAGAAAACCTATAGTAGCTCAAATTGCGAATTGGCGAACCGACAATAGTAAATATATATATATATATATATATATATATATATATATATGAATTCCTCCAACCATGGAATCGTACCTTGGCAGGATACAGGTGAACAAGTGATGGTGGAGCTTCAGTCCTTTGATAAACATTGGTGCTATGCCAGTTCAGGTTCAACCAGGCTGAACAGAACCCAGAGGAGAAGTCATGCTAAAGCGGTGTTGAGAGTGCTGGATGGTTCTTTTATTTTTTCAGTGCCCAACCAATCTCAAGATCGCGAAGGCCTGCACGGAAGGGAGGGAAGCCACAGGGTCATAAACATGTATGCAGTAAGCAGGTAACCTCTTGGTGCACCGCACGAGCCCTGATTGTAATTATGCGAACCCGCGATTCTTGCAACACCCGAAGATGCATTGGGCCCTGAATACGAAGGATTCAGAACATGCAGGAGTTTGCTACGAAAAAGCTTTCTGGGGCTCACAGGAGGAAGCTTGACACAAGCAATGACCAAAGCAGAATCCAGGAGGACTTGAGGAAAGCGAAGAAGCTGTGGTGACGAAGCAGAAGGGATTTAGAGGCCAAAGAGTTATTCACCAGAATTTTTTTTAGATAAAATGATAATAAAAAAGAGCTAAGCTCAGCATATATAGTTATCAGTTAGTTTAAGCGCATTTCTCAGCAATGTGTTGTGAAGAACAAACTTTGCTAAGAAATGTGCCCATTTCTGAAGCAACTGCAAGACAGATATGTTGTCTTAATAATTTATTCAGATGGTCGAAGCGAATTAAAAGACGCGTCGTGAATGTATTCAGATAACTTAGCTTCTGTGGAACGCACCTTTTCAGATAATATATAATCTACCTTCTGTTTTCTAAATCAGGTATGATAAACTCAAATCCTCTTGGAAGGTATAAAAGAAGGCTTGATATAAGATGAAACTTTGCCAAACCATGGTCCTAAGACCCAGTTGGTTGGGAGATGGAGTAAACAGTTTGTAAAAGGATGACTAGATGGGTAGAAAAGTGTTTTCTCTCAAGCCAGCTTCTAAACCACTTCTCCATTGTATCCCCTCCACCCTTATACTGATCAACGCCCACTCTCCTTTGTCCACCTTTGTCCCTTTCCAAACCCCTCCAGGATACTCCAACTCAAATCTACTTAAAGGGAGGTACTAATAACAAAAAGAAAGAAAATCCCTCAACAATTCATTGTGGATGCGTTCTTTATTACGCAGGCCAAAAAACGACCGCCCACTGGAACTGAATCATATAACCATGTTTTAAATTAAATTTATTACTTTTTCTGGAAACGTACTTTCAAGCTAGGAGCAGATTAATAAGTTGGTTATGACGGCTGCTGGGAGGGGGGGGGGGGTCAGGTAAAGCTCCATATATGATGAACTGACTTTTGTGGATAACGAACGCGTCCATCAGTATCAGCATCATATTGATGGCTGAGTTTTTGAGCCAAGAATCAAAATTGTGGCCACTATCCTGTTAACGGGGTCTCCCGTGGTCTAGTGGCTAGCGCGCTAGATTCATAATCGGGAGATGGTGGGTTCGATCCCCGCCGGCGCCAGAAATTTTCTCATCTCAGGGCTCGCTGAGAAAATTCCTGGCTGCACCCTGGACGTCGGCGCTAATGGCCAAGATTTATGTCGATGCGCCGTAAAAAAAAAAAAAAAAAAAAAAAAAAAAAAAAAAAAAAAAAAAAAAAAAAAAAAAAAAAAAAAAACTATCCTGTTAACAGAACATCCACGGAAATACACACATATACGCTCTTAACCAAATTCAAATTTCTGCTTGAACTAATTCTCAAGGAAGGTGAGATTATTAGCGCTAAATGGTTCTAATGAAGACAGCCAAATAATCTACTTTGGCAACGCATGAACGAATGTTCATGACGTCCTACAAAAGGTTCGTTATGTAGGAGCTGCATTACAAAGCACATTTCTCAGAAAGGTGGAATGTTTAGCTTAAAATAACGTATATAAAAACAAAATTTACATTTTTTCCCCTGCCCCCAAATAAAATTTAGAAAGGAAAATTGCCAATGCATGATCCTTTCCATTTTACACGTACAATTCTCAGTGATTGATGGTGGAGTAAACTCTAACTTTTAGTTATAAGGCTCTAGTGGCCGTGAGTGCTAAGGCGTAAGCACTTCGTGCCGAAGGTCGTGGGTTCGATTCTCACTGGGGGTGATGGATTTAATTAGAAAAAAGAAAAGGCATCAGTCCTAACCTGGATATAGAAGGGTGGTAACCTATAGATATCCCGTCCTAATCTTCTTTGTCAGTAGTAAATTAACTTTTAAATTTAAATAAATAAACCTCAAGTAAACCAAAGTAGATTTTATTTCAAACACATGTTCCTCAATGTTCGGGCATCATGTAAGGAAGTAATAATAACGACGTGTAAGGGAAAATTAATAATTTGGTTTTCGAGTATGCCCCCTACGCCTAATGGACCGATTCAATTTATTTATTTTTTTCTTAACTTAAAATTTGTTTATGATGCTTGTACTGTGATTTCATAAATATAATTTAAGAAATGTTTAATAACAATGCAATATTAATTAATTACGTAAATTCTAGGTTAAATTTTAATTAAGCGTAACTTCAAATTCACCAAGTTAAGAAAATTAATTAACGTTAAGAAATCCTGCGAAAATGAGTTTAGCGTAGAGTAGCCAGGACGGGCCTTCTAGGAGCGCCAAGGTTTAACACTTCTTATGGTTTATAATCAACCCAAAAGAATCTAAGATGCAGCTTTTCATTTCATAGCAAATATTTCGTTGTCCAATCCCACTACAGTTCGGAGATTATAATACTCAGGATTCGGTAATGTGATTACGGTGACTTCCGTCAGTCTTCCATACTGTATGGATTTCCATCTTGGAAGGCTGCAACAAGGTGTTCAATTCACTCCCTTGGGGATTTCAATATTTTATTTATTTCAAATAATCCATGAAGCAAGTGAGGATTAAGTTGATGTTCAAACGTTCATAACTATCAAAGTTTCAATCCATTAATGAAGACTGTAATGACTATTCCGAATTTTCAGTAAAATTCAAACTACGTAATTGGTCGATATAAGATCAGTATGACTGCATACCTTGGCCAAACCCATTGTCTTTTGCAATCGACAGCTAAAATTAATTATTACAAACGAGAAAAATCACAACAGTAAGAACATATTCCGTAAACAAAGGTAGTTTTTAGGAACAAATTGATCAGTAGTCTTATACAAAACTAAGTTGATAGTAAGTATTTCAATAAGATAGCATAAGCAAAACTATTGAAGTTCACAGAAAAGCACATAAGTGCAAAGGAAAACAGGAGTTCATGATGAAAATTGAGAAGAAGCACAAGCGAGGAAAATAAGAAAGAAGGAAAGAGAAAATTGGATAGGTAAAAACGAAGAAAATATAAGTAAGAAGGAGCTATTCAGAAGCCAAGCTTCACGCCCCTCGCCTCCTTGAAAGCCGATCTAATACATCTGAAATGTCAAGTGTCAACGAATTTCTAGGAATAACTTCACACATAATTAAATGGTTCCACGTAACAGAAAGAATGTTAAATGGCGTATACAATATTCTGTTCTCAATTCAATTAAACGGAATACCCATGTGACAAACATAATAAATTATGTGCTAATTATAAATGCATATATAAGAAGAATATGTGGTATATCAATTCTTCCATCATTATGCTTCGTTCGTCATTATATGAATAATGAATCAATGACGATCGTCGATTGTGCCATTATATGAACTTTATTAAAAGTTTATATTAATGGCGAGTATTAGATTCCAACATATTGTACCGTAAATGTTTTCTTGGTCAAAGGTATTTGGACCTCGCCTGCCACCAGTGATGGCCACTTGCGCAATTTTCCGTTAATTGTTCAAACTGCTAATGTTAATAATGATTAGCCGTTAGAAATAACAAATAGGACTGCTAACTGCTAATTCTAATCGAACAGTTTACTGGAATGTTAGGAGTACTAGGGCACGCTATTCACAGAAAATGCTGGTTACTACATTCCGATTTTTAAGGTTTATTTACTAACTAGCTGAATACCCGTGCTTCACCACGGCCGATAAGTATTTTTTACATTGAGTTAAATAAGATATGATCAAAATCAACGCAACTAAATAATTTTGTACAGCTTATTATTGCACGGACTTTAAAGTTATCTAGGAAACACCATGTGGAGGTAACCGTGCGTGTTTCCGTTGGAGTAAAAAAAAAAAAAAAAAAAAAAAAAAAAAAAATACAACAACCGCTTAAAAAGTTAGGTAAACAGAGACAAATACACGTTGAAAAGCATAAAACTAACAAATTTGAAGTTTTAAGCTCTTATCTCTTCGATTGACATCGCCCCACCGGACACTACAACAGAATCTTATTGTAGAGAATTTAGAAACCTTTCGAATAGCCGCCTTCCACTTACTACGAGTTCCCAACCGTTTTCGAGGTATTTGAGAAAATATACTGAGATCCGAAAACTTTGTATCACCATTCATACAATTTTTTTCCATATTCTTCGTTTATGAATACCCAAACAGAAAATTAGTTTTGAAAAGTATTTCTATCAATTTTTCTGGTAAATGGCTACAGAACTCGCTTAAAAAATGGTTTCATTCGTTTTCCTACGTTAAGGAGTCTTTCGCACATATTTCGCTCCAAAAACCATGTTCCAGTAAACGGATTCAACTGGTTAATGAACTTGACCTTTTAAATGAGAAGAAAGATTTTTGTACCAAATGTTATAAAAATCGAACCATTTTTGAGCCGATGAGGAACTTCTTAATAATTCAAACCGCCCTAAAAGTACTTAAAGATTTGAGTATCAAAAAAACCTTTCTTAGCGAGAGTTTACACTCTAAACGTATTGTCCGTGCAAAATTTCAAATTTTTGTGTCAAGTGGTTTGGGATATTATTACCTCGGATGGGCCATCACCAGGGCGTAAACTCTATGAGGGACAAAATCACATTTTATTTCTAGTAATTCAAGAACTGCCATCATAGTTGAAATTAACCTCAATTAAAAATAATACTATGAAATTGATAATGTAAGGTAACAGCTGTTCTGTTATCGTCCTAGCAACGCTTCCTGCCTAGGCTTGCCTGCTCTAACCAACTCAAACTTTAAACCCCTCTAAAAATACTAAAAAATTCGAATATCAAAAAATCCTTTCTTAGCGAGTGCCTACGTTATATAGGGAGTGTCCATGCAAAATTTCAAAATTTTCTGTCGAGTGGTTTGGGCTGGGCGATGATAGGTCAGTGAGTCGGTGAGTGAGTGGTATTTGACAAATATATAGTAGATATACATGAATTCCTTAGGTTGTAAAAGGACCATATTCATCAATCGATATTTTATAAATAGAGCCCGGAAGTTAGGCAAAATGCCTTTTTTATCTGAATGGATATATTGAAGAATCAGATAGAAATAAATATGTTTTCGTGCATTTAGGAAGTGTAGCGACAATTTTTATTTTGCCTATTTTGGCTTCCGTTGCCTATTTTTGCCTTTTTTGCTTGTTATGCAATTTTTTTCTGCGATTTAAACATTTCAAAAAGCACATATTGAATTTCCGTTCATCGAAGACAAAAAAGGTTGCCCAAATTACAAATTGCCGTCACAAATATCTATTCGAAAGCTTATTTTCCCAAACCATGGATTTAACCTCTGTAAATAACAGAACCTTCCTTAGTAGAAGGAATCCACAAGAATAATGAATAGGAGGAAAGAGAGAGGATGAGGGAAATCAGTAAAAGCTCCTTCCTCACAGCCCTTTTGCTGTGACAATGCGTAATTTACCTGGTATTCCGGATTTCGAAATGATAAGATAATGCAGACGAAAGGTTTTGCCATGATGAAAAACATTTTTTCTGAGAAGGTCTATAACAGATGATACTTTGAAAAAGCAACTTGTTGTTGCTTGTAAAAAGGGAAGTAATTCCCTTGAGAGTAAGTACACTAATTCTGTGATAAATCTTTTTATATATATAAAAATCACGTGTCTGACTGTCTGTATGATTGTTCCTTATACAAATCCACATATTTTGACCAAACTTGGAATACTGGTAGGTCTTGATCCGGGAAGTCTACCAGCTGTCTGTCTGTATGTTTGTTCCTTATACAAATCCACACCGTTTGACCGACTTTGACCAAACTTGGGACACAAGTAGATCCATAATCCGAAAAGTGTCGTAGGCTAAGTCAAAAAAACGTCTACCAGCTGACTGTATGTATGATTGTTCCTAATACAAATCCACACCTTTTGACCAAACGTGGCACACAGGTAGGTCTTGATACGGTGAATGTCATAGGCTAGGTCAAAAACGTCTACCAGCTGTCTGTCTGTATGTTTGTTCCTTATACAAATCCACACATTTCGACCGATTTCGATCAAACTTGGCACACATGTAGGTCTTGATTCGGGAAGAGCCATAGGCTATGTTAAAATCGTTTACGACTCACAGTTCGGAGGTCACGGGTTCGAAATAATGAACGGGGTTCCTAATTTATTTTTGATTTTATGGAAGCAGAAAGTAGGCGTAGCATGGCACGCCGGGTAACAGCTAGTTGGTAATAAAGAAATGAATGAGTATTCAAAATACATATTTTCATCATTAATGAGAAAGGTTCCTCTTTGCCTTCACTCCAAATAAAAGCCTATTTTAATTGCAGTACTGCCTATTTTCAGTATTTTAAGTGCTTTTTTGCCTGCCTATTTCACCCAAAAATAAATGCCTAACTTTCGGGCTCTATTTATAAAATTTGTTGTTTGAAAAAATTTTAATGATCATATCAATGTTCTTTATATTTTTTCCTTTTTTTAATTAGTATTTTGAAGGTACCCTATTTTTGTTTATAATACTTTGTAAATTATGATTATTAATTATTATATTGATGTTCGAGTATTTGTTTTTTATCAAATTAGCAGGTTAACGAAAAATTTACTAGTTTAAATGATATTATTAGTAGACAATAATATCAATAAGGGGTTATTTGTACTTCTGGCATATGAACAGTTCCACAGTAGAATAATGTAATCTTATATGCATGTGCTAGCAAGGAATGTATGATACACTATCTAATGTTACCATAATATTTTACTCGTTATTTAATTCCCGGATTGCTTGGTTAGAAGCTTCACTTCAGAGACTGAATTTACATACCATTAACTTGCCACGCTGAGTTTTTATGAGTAGGGAGTAATTCATATTCAATACAATTTAATAAATAAAATACCCAAACAATCCTTATATGAATAGTCATCCTAATGAACAGAAGTACATGTCAACTCCGATAGATGTGGAAGAACAAACTTTACTTTAAGAATAATTTATAAAATAGTTTGTATAAAAATGAATAACACTGATAATATTTCGGCATCTTATTTAATTCATTGCAATTATTACCTATATTAAATATTATTTAAATTAATCACGTTGTTGAATTAAGATAAATTTACGTTTTATGAAGGTGTGTCAGTCAGATTTTTTATAAGTCTAATCAGGATTTGAATGTTTAATTTCAACGATAACAGTGCTGATATCAAGTTAGATAAAAAATGCAATGCTATTTTATGTTCAATTGTAAAACTTCGCGAACACGACGGCTGTAGCCTTTTTTGAAACACGATACGTCGTTTGGCCCCACTATGCCCGGTTAATGTGGAATCGGTTACTTCTACGAGGTTCATAGAACTCATCCATTTTTTTATAATTTTTGGCCATATAAATTCAAACTGTTTACGTAATATAAGGTATTAATCATTATAAAAATTTGTTAATAATATTAAATTGAAATTTGTAAATTAAAATCAAGATTAATAAATTTATTTTCAAGTTTCAATTTGAAATTAGTCTTAATTTTTTAATGTTCACAAATTTTAGATGATAGAACCCTTAAGAGGGTTTTAATTTATTAAACCACTGTATATTACAAAGGACACGTTTACCGTCAGTAAATTAATTTTTAATTTCAGGAGAAATTTAGTCACTGACCTGACAACTATACCTTCACTAAACTTCTACTAAAATTTCACGTTAGAACAGCACCTAAATATTATTCTCCATGTAGGTGGGTACAATAAGAACACCTACTCCTTCCTAACAATAATACTTAGTACATTCGAAGGATGGCGGCTCGCTTGATGGACGGTTCCTTGGCCGTTGAACCCAAGGAGTTGATTCGGTCTAATGAACGTATAGACGTACTGAAATAGCGGAAAAGCAGATAACGAAGACAGTGTGTCCCGCTATGAAATAACTCCTATATAGTCGATTGTCTAACTGTATCACCTAGCTTATAAGGAAGGGAACCTACAAACAAAAGGTGTAATAAGATTAATACGTGTAACCCAGCAAAGGAAATATATCTTCAATACACTTCATTCAGAACAAACAAATTGACAATATCATTCAGTAATTCATCTCCGTACTGAGGACGTGAAAGGCACTCCGTGGACATTCTTATCTTCACTCCTACAGAATGAACGCTTTTCCTTATAGAGCGTGACACGGGAGTCATTAAGGAAGCTCATAACTTTAAATGAACACGTTATTCTCTTATTTATACACAGGAACTGCATCCCTAAAATAAGTTTAATAAATTACAATCTATATAAATAAAAATCACGTGTCTGTCTGTTTGTTTGTTTGTTCCTTATACAAATCCACACCGTTTGACCGATTTTGACCAAACTCGGTACACATGTAGATCTTAATCTGGGGAGTGTCGTAGGCTAAGTCAAAAACGTCTTATAGCTGTCTGTCTGTATGTTTGTCCCTTATACAAATCCACACCGTTCGTCCGATTTTGACTAAACTCGGTACACAAGTAGATCCTAATCCGGAGAGTGCCGTAGGCTAGGTCAAGAACCTCTACCAGCTGTCTGTCTGTATGTTTGTTCCCTATAAAAATCCATACCGTTCGACCGATTTTGACCTAAGTTGGAACACAGGAAGATCTTGATCAGGGGATTGTCATAGGCCAGGTCAAAAACGTCTACCAGCTGCTGTCTGTATGTTTTTGTTTTTTTTTAATAAAAATCCACGCCGTTAGACCGATTTTTACCAAACTTGACATACATGTATGTCTTGATACGGGGATGTTATAGGTTAGGTCAAAGTCGTCTAGGACTCACAGTTGGGAGGTCACGGGTTCGATACAGTTACAGATTCGTGTTATTAGATTTGGTACTTATTTGGTTTCTAATTTATTTAGGCTTTTCTATATGCAGAAAGTAGGTGTAGCGTAGCACGCCGGGTAACAGCTAGTACAAAATAAAATACACAAAATGAATTCTAAAGGAAATTTTTTCATTAAACTAAAATCGAACGTATCCATGAGCAAATAATTTCGTGCAAAGGTGGAAATATGGACCCCTGCTGGTTTTATCGGCCCCTAGTGCATTTGAAAATGTATGCAACGCATTCAAGCGGCGAACCATTCACGGAATTGTGTTAACAGAACTAGTTCCCAAAGATATATAGGCTCCTACCTAAAATATTCCAGAGGAAAATTTATTATTGATAATTGACTTAAAACCTGTCATATAAAAAATGAATAAATATTAAAAAAAATGGGGGCTATTTATCCACCTTTGCCCTTATTATCAAACATAAATGGTCATTAGCAAGTAATATGAACCTACTACTTAAAAACTCAATCAAGATATGGATACAAAATCAAGTTATAATGAATTAAAGTTTTAAATACGTTGTTTGGAGTATTTCATTAATTGGAATAAAGTCAGAGGCCACTACATTCTATAACAACCTAGGAATAACAACAGCCCAGTATGGGAGATAGCAGTTTCATTAGTGTTGTTTCGGGAAAATTAAATTCCAAATTAATAATCAAGGCAAAAAACAAATAAAGAAGAAAATGGAGTGGGATATATTTTTCCTCTTGCAGAAATCCATGGCGTAAGAGAGTCTCGTGATGTACTCTGAAACTTGAACACCAATGGACACTGGATTTGTTAATGAAAATTGCAGATTGGTGACACGGGATCGAATTACGATTTAGCAGTGGATAGACTTATGAGGTCATTCCGTGATTCCAAGACGAGCCGGCGGATAATGGATTCTCTTCAGAGATCCTTGGATTTCACTCGGAAGTGGTGTACATACGACCCCAATCCCAACAGATCAGTATCCAACCAGTCGCTGTCTGCGAGGAAGTTTAACCGTCGGTCCCTGGACACAATTATGGCGGGTGATAAGCGCTCAACCCAAAATTTGTATATGAACCTTGACAGTCTATTTGCTTAAGACAAGGAGAGTGGATGAATTAGGTTCATATGTATTTTTATTTAACTATTTTACGTGACCACCCCACTAGGGCTGTGTCTAATTGAATTTAAAAATTATAAATATTATAAATAATTTCCCTCAATACCCAAGAAACAACCTGGATGAGCCAAAAATTGATGAAATGGCCCATGATCATGATTGGAATGTAACGGAATTAAAAATAAAGCTAGCTAGCCCAAAGTAACTGTCTTCAAAATTCTTTCTTCAAAAATCTCTTTCACTTTTCCGAATTAGTGTATTTTCTTGTAATAATGATATACATACTATATCATTCAAATGAATTAGGTTGAATGTCATCTAATGCCAGAATGAATAAGCTTTTTAACAGCGAGCATTCCTTTCAAAACATTGATAGCTCCATAATCACTGATTCACATAATTCATTATTTATTACTTGTAGAAGTAAAAAGAGACAATTACTTCACCATTATTTGTCTTATAATGGAAAACTGATAGGGTAAGAAAGAGGCTAAAGACAAACAGGACATAATTTATCGCCTCAGAGTATTTTAGTGTGTGACGAATCTAGGTGCCATATTCAGAAGTAACACAGTATAGTGATACATGGGTTTCTGACAAGTAACCACACAACTGTGCAATGCGAAAAGAGCCAAAGTTTTGAGAGAGAGAGAGTTAATTCAGAATCGTAATTAGCTTCATGTCATATCATCACTAAATCCCCCCCCCCATATAGTAGTATATACCCCCCTCCCATCAGCACCATCTAAATATTAATTACACATTGATAGCGTATGCTACTTCATTGGCTATTATACTAATAACAGTCTGCTCTGAACCTTGTCAATCTAGAACATCAGCATCATCGATCTAGATAGTTATGCGTATTTATTTATTAGTTTTATGCACTGCGTCTTAGCCGAATTGAATTTTCCCAGTATTTTTCAATAAAGGGCGATATAAAACTGGTTTAATCCGTTATTAATCTTAAAAAATTCCGACTCGTAGGAACTGCGTCATCTTAGCGCGGTTCCGTTCTCATTTGGAAAGATTAAAATAAAAACAGTTATTATTTTGGTTCAAACTTTCACTTTACCCCGGTAAACAAAGGGCCCGTTACAACAGGCCAGCGTTCCCTTTTACCTGGAATCCCACCCACCACTAGTTGGCCAACCCCACTATTACAAATAGTTATT
>OX328124.1:70167337-70202023 GCA_946811695.1 Gonocerus acuteangulatus
TTCTATATTTATACATTGCTTGAATCCTAAAGGAAGTCATTGGTAAGTTAACATATTTTGTTTAAGGAACACCGAATTCAATCATTGTTAGCACAGTTCTGTCCACACTTCGGGAATTTTTCGTTTGATACCCGCATCTACGATTTAATCTAAAAATAAACAGATGTATTTTTTTTTTTAAAAAATAGAGAAAAAAGGTCATTACGTTCCTATTATGACATGGTGTTTTCTTATGAAGTAGTTCTGTTTCCTTTAAAAATTCTGTTGTTTTTTAGCGCGGTTCCTCTCTCCCTTCATAGGAAGGAACCCTGCTTATCAGGTTGACCTCATAAAACAATCCGGAAGTTCCGACTAGAAAATTTTACGTTTCAGAACCCCTTGAGAACGAAAATAATGGTGGTTCAAATTTGAGTGCGTGTATATATATATATATATATAAAAAAAAAAAAAAATCAGTCCCGTAACAGGCCACGAGGGCCCTGAGGGGCAGATACTATAGAGGTATCTGATTCATGACCATACGGCACACTAGGGAGATAGTGTGGTCAGTACTATGCTCCGGCCGCCTGATTTTCCCCTTGGCTGCTTCGACTGCTAGAGTCATTAGCACCAACCAAGGTACCCATTATTAAATTAATTAAAGGCTGGGTTGGCCTAGGGACGGTCAGGGAGGCCGAATTCAACCGGTGAACGAAGACACTAGAAGAAAAAATCTTTAGTGCTTGCTCGGGATTTGAACTCAGGCCTCCAGCTTATTAGTCCAGTGCTCTACCACTGAGCTAACCTCGCCCCCATATATATATATATATATATATATATATATATATATATATATATTTGTCTGTTTGCGCTTTCCTGGCCTCAATAATGGTCCGATTTTGATGAAATTTGGTACAAAAATCTGTCGTCTAATTTGAAACGTTAACCAGCAGAATCCGCCTACTGGAAGATGGCGTTTGGGGCGAAATTCGCGCAAAAAAAAATCGTAACGCGTACGTTTTTGAGTTCATATGCTTGTAAGTACTCGTTTTATAGGCTTCTTGGGCTAGTAAAAGGAATGAAACCATTTTTAAGGCGATAGCTTTAACCGTGTCCGGGAAAATCGGAAAAATAGTTGTTAAATCAAGTTTTTGGTTTGGTTACTTAGAATCATGGGATTCGGTTAAAATATTTTCTGCATGTTTTTGCGTCTTAGAGATATCCGGTCGAGAATAGAAAAAAGTGTGTTTTTCCCCAAAATGACAGACTTTCAAGAGCGGATATTTCGAAAACTAAAGATATCTCGAAAAACTTTATGGAATAGAACTTGTAGGAAATTTAATAAGCTTTCATTTGTTATAGAATGGTCATGTCGCTAGGACGCAGAGTTTCCGAGATATAAGTGAAAACCCCAAAAATGGGACCTTCTAAACCCCCCTCCTCCCCCCCGGCACAAAGGCTAAGGGTGAGGACTTTTGATATGTTGACCTTCTAAGTAGCCAAAACAAAGTTATGAAGTCCAAAATTGTGTTCCAAAAATTTCCACCTATAGCTGTTTTCAAGCATTCGTTGCCTGGACTGTAGGTAAAAGTTGAAAAAACGGGAGAAAGAAAATGAAATAAAAGCAATACAAAATTTGGAAGATGCCAACCATTGTTGGCACTTCCAGCGCTATTTAAATAAATATTTTAATGATCAGGTAAGTAAATTATATCGAGGCCACTGTCTGGGAGGATTGTCTGGATGGGATTGGGAAGATAAGGATAGACCTTCAGGATTAGGATGGAGAGCCAATTTGGAGTGGAACATGTGGAAACGGGTTTTAGAGACGTCAAGGACAAATGGGATGTTAAGGTCATCATGAAGGTTTTTTAGTTCATTTGGAAAGCCTTGAAAAACATAGTTAATATTTTGGTAAAACTTAAAACAACTACTCCAATGATCCTGAAGAAAAATTGGCTTTTAGCGGAAATTGCCATATCGGCCTCTTAGACTTCCGCTCCGAAAAAAAAACTATGACAACAACGACAAATTATTCTTCATTTAAAGTATCTTCTTTTACTGGCAACTTAATATTACTTCTCAAATCAATATCAAAATCTTAGGGAAAAGAGACATAACCCCGTTGAAAATAACTAACAATTTCGAAGTTTTATGTACTTTTTTCTCCGATAGACATCACCCCATCAAAAACTGCTTAGGAATATTTTTTGTAGAGAATTTAGTTATCATTGGAATCGAAGCGTACCACTTACCACAATTTCCCAATCGATTTCGAAATATTTTAGAAAATAGACCAAGATCCGAAAACTTTTCATGTCTATTAATAATTATTTTTCTAGTCGGAACTTTTCGCCATGAGCTCAACGTCATAAGCGGATTTTCTCTTTATAGAATGAGAGACAAATAGCGCTAAAAACCAAGTTACCTGATTCAGCTATATTGAAATATTGAAAAGAAAAGACATGAGCAGCGCTGGACTTTTACAAGTTTTTTCTTATTTTTTTTAAGCATAATTCCCTACAGAAATATTTTCATGTGAATTTCAATGGAACTGGACAGTGTTCTTCCGCATGCGATAATTCAAAAGCAGAAAGATATTTAGCTGTCCTAAATAAATTAAGTAGGTAATAGAATGACTGCATTAGCATCAAAGTCATTGTAATGAAATTATATGTATATGAAACTGAATGTTATGTCTACGAATATCTTGTAAATATTCGGAAACAAATATTTTCAAGTAATGATAATATAATGATGATAAATATTTTTATTCGAATATCGTCTCTCCGTCCCATTTATGGGGTAATACTCCCATGTGCGCTCAAAATCAAAGTCATTTTCTTAAATTTATAAATAACAAATAAATCAATATTTTTCAATTCTTTATATCTAACGTACATATTATATGGGATGTTAAAGTATCCAAAAAAAATGCATTTCGTTTAGAGCCTTTTGCTCAAATTCGGGAACATAAATATGCTTTAGGTCCACCCAACAAACCTATGTAATGTACTGTGTAACATAGTCTTCTTTTTCGTACATGCCACCGCGCATGCGCGAACGCCAGCGGACACTTTTTTTTAACGCTTTTTTCCAGTTTAGACATCGTTAAAGCATGTTTATGCTAAAATAAGTTTCAAATCTTCGAAAAAGAAATGGCGGTGCTGTGTCTGACGAACGGAAACCCTCTTTTTTCACGGCTGATAGTCTCTAGGCGGCAGTTTTTAAGAACGAAAAACTAAAATTATTTCGAATGAAGAAAAATCTACTAAAGTAGGTACGTGGGATTTTTAAGAAATGTTAATTTTTTCGATAATGGTGAACAATTATTTACTTTCTATTAACAAATCTGTCGAAAACCGGCGATAAAATTGTTATAATTCAATAAATCGACAAAATCCTACGTACTTCACTAGCAAATATCATTAGGAAGCTGAAGTTAAAATTTGAAGTTGATCAGACTAAAATTGAAGACGCCAGAGTATCGCCTGATTTAAAAAACATAGTTTTGAGGAAACGACTTTAAAGTTTAATGTTGTTTCCTCAACATTAAACGAGTGAGGAAACGACTTTAAAGTTTAATGTAGTCAATTAATTTTCAATTGCACGCATATACATAGGCATCCATGACCCTAGTGGTTGAACTGCCTTAAAACACCAAAAACAAAAAAGTTTAATGTTCTGTATTGTTCATTTTTAATTCCTATTTAATTTTTTTCCCATACTTTCTTGTAATAAAGATGAAAAAATGGGTTTAATTTTGAAATGTATTGAAGAAGGACAAAAAAAAACTTAACTATTAAAAATGGATCAATCGAAGCTTGCTCAAAAAATTATCTTCAAATCATAGCGTTCACTGAGCATAGGGACTTCACTCGGAAAATCGTATTTTAATTTAATAAGTATTTCTCAAAGGGTGGCAACCTATAGATAGCCCGGCGCTAATGGCCAAGTTGTAGATGCGCCGTAAAAAATATATATATATATCTTCACATAAACACTCTTGTACATCATTTTGGATTAGTTGAGGAATAATTTTAGTCCATAAAAAAATCCTTTATTGGAAAATTGAAATGTATATATGTATTCAAATAAATGGAAGGTAATTCACAATACGGAATAAACGTATTTGTTTATTTTTCCATTAAGAATAATTTGAGGTTTTAATAACACAAGGAACATATAAATTAAATTGAACTGTTACGCTTTGGTTTGCCAATGAGGTCAACGTTTATATTATTATAAATTAAAATAGGATTCGAAAATGTTCACAAGCCCTAAAACAAAATTATACTGGGGCAAAAACATTTTTCATTGTGGCCTCCCTTCTAGCGCAGGGAGATATATTTGTTGTATAAAAGCAAATACTGGGTCACACTCCGCTGATAAGGTTAGAGGTCAGATATACCGTTCAAGGATTCGGAATGCTTTTACCATCTACGAATATACCCTTTTATAAAGAAATACTTTTTTAAAGGCTATTTCACCTGAGGTATTAAAAGGCTGAAAATTCCCTCTTGAAATAAATTAAAATGTATTCAAGTCCGCTAAAAGGTATAGCTTGAAATTCAACTGAAGTCTCTCACAAATTACTTTTGTGTTTTTTTTCTTTACTGCCTTTACTATTGCTTAAGAATTACGACTTTAAACTTAGCTTACGACTAATAAGGAAATAATAGGACAACTAAATCATTAAGTTGGGTACAGATATTCAAATACAAGAACCAAGTAGATACATGTGACAATCTCTTATATATTTTCATTGAGGACGGATGGATACGATTTTTGAAACATTGAAGAGTTTTGTGAATTAATGTGATCTTAAGGGGTAAACTACCTTGCAACTTTTTTTTACCATTTCCTTTTTTATGGGCTTAAATGCTTCATTAACAAATTATAATTGATAACCAAGAGTGTTTATGTGCCGGAAAAGTTTTTAAATGTCCCAAAAAATCGATTTTTCAGCTGAAGTCCCGAAACATTTCAAACTTAAAAAAAAATTTGATCTTTATTACAAGAAGTCATGAAAAAAATTAAAAAAAAAATATGAACTTTTTGGTACATTAAACTTTTAAGTCGATTTTCTCAAAACTACGTTTTTCAAATCGGGCGATACGCTAGAGCTTTCAATTTTCACCCGATCAACTTGACATTTTAACTGAAGATTCCTAATTATATTTGCAAGTAAAGTACGAAGGAATGTTTTCATTCATTGAATTATTACGATTTTATGACCGATTTTCAACAGATTTTTTAATAGAAAATGTAGGATTGTTCTCAATTGTTATTATTATTTTTTAAAATTCCCACGTACTCTACTAGATTTAACATCCTTCTTTCAAAAATATTTTAGTTTTTTGTTCTAGAATAAAAATTGCTGCCTGCAGACTATCGCTCGTGAAAAAAAGACAGTTTCCGTTCGTCAGACACAACGCCGCCATTTTCTTTTCGATGAGTTAAAACTTTTTTTTTTGGTTTACTTTAACATCCCATATAAAACTTAAGAGATATAGAATTGAAAAATATTTATTTTATTTTATGTTATCCATAATTTGGAGAAAATTACTTTCATTTTAACCAGACAAGGTAGTATTACCCCTTAATGTGTCCACTATACTCATAGAAGAGATAGATACTAATTGAAAGAAGTCGAACTGTACCATCTAACTGCCTTACCGTTAATATCCCTTAGTTTCATTTAGAAAGCATAGAATAGAAACAGTTAATGTTGTTTCTTTATCTTTCGTGAAAAATATAAAAACCTCTAAAAATGTAAAATTAAATCATAAAGGGAGCAACTGGAAACATACAGTACTAGCTGAATACCCGTGCTTCGTCACGGCAGATAAGTAGTTATTTTATACCGTTAAATAATGTTTCATTAAAATTACGTTACTATACAATTCTGTGCAGTTTATTACAGCACGGTTCCCGTCATACTATATTTTATTCAATGGGCGTTAAAATTTAAAAGTTTATGTTTCCCAAAAGTCATATGGTAACACCCAATATATTTACGAGTATTGCCAAGGTTATAGGCGAGGAGGCTGTGCAAGGGTTCCGGATATTATTACCTCGCCTGGAAAACCTAAGGATATGCCATACATCACGGTTTGACCGGGACTGTCCCGGTATTTTGCAATTGTTTCGGTGTCCCGCCCGGTTTTATCAATGTCCCGGAAAAGGCTGTAAGATGCAAAGAGTAATGAATTCATGTTTATAAGAATCTTTTATAAATCGGTTACTTTTCTACAATCAACATTGTTACTACTGCTAACAGTGTCAAAGAAATGAGAAGTAATCTAACTGTAAAACGCTGGAACTACCTGCACAGCGCTGCCAGCTGCCAGACACTACTATTTGGCTGAGAGATTGTTTTAAGAAAATCAAGTAGCAAAAAAAGTTCCCTTCTTATTTTTAAGGTTTGGGTAGACTAACAGTTTAGGATTCCCCCTTCCCGTTAGTTGCTAGGCTTAAAACTCACCAACCATTTTGCTTATAATTTGTACTCTTTTTATCCCCCCCCCCTGGTATGCCCATCCCATATTAATGTGTGCCGGTTTAACTCTCCAAAAATATGGCAAGCCTATCTGACGGGGACAGGCAGAAAAGAAACGCAATTAAAACTCTATGAGGGACAGTTAATTTCTAATAATTCAAGGTCTGCCATCATAGTTGAAATTAACCTCAATTAGAAATAAAACTATGAGATAGATAATGTCAGGTAACAGCTGTTCTTTATCGTCCTAGCAACGCAGGCTGCCTAGGCTTGCCTTCTCTAACCAACTCAAACTTTAAACCCCCCTAAAAATGCTTAAAAATACGAATATAAAAAAATCCTTTCTTAGCGAGCGCCTACGTTATATAGGGAGTGTCCATGCAAAATTTCAAAATTTTCTGTCGAGCGGTTTGGGCTGGGCGTTGATAGATGAGTGAGTGAGTGGTATTTGACAAATATATAGTAGATAATAGATTGGTCATATCTGCCATACCAAAGAAAAGGCATTCCCAAAGAAAATACATTACACCTATCCTGTCTAGATAAGGATGTTAACCTGCAGATAACCCGTATCTAAAACCTGAGTTATGTAAAAATTGATGAACAAAATAAATAAATTACAAACTCCGCATTTAATTAAATATAAAACGTGTACTTGAAAGCCTAGTAACGCAACGACATAAAGAGTTAAGATTTTTTGTGTGCAAATGTTGCTCAAAAAACATGTTCAGGTGGAGAGATTCTCCTGGTTAGCGGACTCGACCTTTCAAATTAGAAAAAGTATTTTTTGGCCAAATTTCAGAAAACGGACAGTAGCCAGCTCAGACAGATATGGAAGTTACTCATTCTGTTTTCTCCGTCTTTCATAAGGAAGGCTATATTATACAGATATTTCACATTTACTGAAGTATATTTCTAAATGTTACGGAAGTATAATTTTACTTCTAAATGTTTTACTGAAGTATAATTTTACTTCTAAATCTTTTACTGAAGTTTAATTTTACTTCTAAATGCAACGATTTCTCCGACTGAGATCCCTATATCGAAAATTGCAAAAGAATCGTTTTCGTACGAAAGTTAGTTTTTCTCCGAATTGGTACCACACACTTACGACGATTTCCCAAACGCTTTCGATATATTTAAGAAACTATACGAAAATATCGAAGCTGGTAATGTCTGTTATCAACTTTTTTTCTAATACTTCCCGATGTCCTGACGAGCCGAAAGTCCTTAGTTTGGAGGAATGTACGATGTCTTGAAAAATACATCAACTCAATCCGCCATTTTAGTGAAAATTCTAGTCCCCCCTTTTATCTCGGATCGGATACGGATTATGACTAAGAAAATTGTTTCACTCGATTATCAAGAACAAATTATCTATAAAAAGTGCACATGCAAGCGTAGCAACAAACTTGGACTTTTAAATCAGACTAAGTTTTTTTGTATCATATTTTATCAAAATCAAACCATATTTGGGGCATCTCGAGAGCGAACAGACGAATATATATGATTATATAAATATACACACACAAATTTGAACGCGATCTGTGCGTGCTGAATCGTGAAATTTTAAAGTAGACATGCGCGCCGAGGCTGAATTTTCAGGCGGCGGCGCGCCGGACTAAAATGGCCGGCGGCGGCGCGCGCGGCGTGGGGTATTTTCTCAAGCCCCAAGGGAGATGTTAAAATTTTTATAACAGTGTATACATATATATATATATATATATATATATATATATATATATATATATTTATATATATATATATTTATATATATATATATATATATATATATATTTATATATATACACACAATATATATATATATATATATATATATATATTTGTCCGCTATTTCACAGGCTCAAAAATGGTCCGATTTTGATGAACTTTGGTACGAAAATCGTCTAATTTGAAACGTCAAGTTCGTTAGCCAGCAGAATCTGCCCTCCGGAACATGGGTTTTGGTACGAAATTTGCGGGAAAAACCCGCAACGGTTACGTTTTCGGGTTTATATGCTTGCAGATGCTCGCATCATATTTTCCTTAACATACGATAACAAATAAAACCATATCTATGGCGATATCTGTAACAGTTATTGAGATAAGTGGAACAAACTGATTTTGCGGTTTGGGTACATGAAATCGTGGGATTCCATTTAAATGTGTTCTATGTGTTTGAAACTCATCTAAACTAAGATGTTGATTAAATTTGGAGTGAAGAAAGTATTCGAAAAAAATATTTTATGAGTAGACATGAAAAATGTTGGGATCTTCGTATTTTTTAGTAAATATCTTTAAATCGGTTGGAAAGTCGTGGCAAGGGGAAGGTTCCCATTCGAAAGCTTACTAATGTCTCTATTTAAATGGTTATAAAGTGGGGCGAGGTTAATCGGAGAAATAAGGGCTTGAAACTTCGAAAGCCTTTGGTTTGATCTTTGGAACGGGGTTTTGTGTTCGTTTAACTCACTTGTTTGATAAATTATAATTATCAGAAAAATTAGTCTATTAGTAAAAGAAGGCAAGAAAATGAGAAACTTAATTATATACTCGTAATGTTTTCGCAGGGCGAACGTTGTGTTGGCGTGGGAGTCTTAGGATACTGTCAGTTTCCTGTTGTGGCACCTTAAACTTCCTCTGTTTGAGATTTTATTTTATATTTTTAACGAATGATCAAACCCTACCAATAACTGTATTTATTCCTTTACTATTAGCACTAGAGGTATGAACGGAACCGCGCTAAGATGACCCAGTTCCTGCGAGTCGGAAGTTTTTTTTTTTAGATTTTCTCTTCAATTACGAGGTTTCCAAAACATCTCCCACAAAAGATGGATTTATTGGTTGAGTTAAAGACAGGGCCGCCACATCTGGGGGGGGGGGAGAGGCGTTATCCCCGGGCACCGCAGGAGCTTTGCTAATTGGAAAACATTTTATAGGTCAAATTGATTTGAGGAAATGGGATCTATATTTTTTTAATGTTCGTAAACATTGTTTTTTTGTGTGTGTGTGTGTTTAACGGCGTATCAACATTAGGGCTATTAACGCCGCGTAAACATTGTTATTCTAAATTATATTGCGAGTACAAAAATGACGTCCCCCCCCCCTGAGACCAAGGGCCCCTGACCAATTGTCATCTGTGCCCTCGTGAGCCAAGGGCGTATATAAGGGGGAGGGGGGTTAAGGAGGCTGCAGCCATGGTAATAATATCAGTCAATTAGAATTTTGCCAGTTTTTTTTCTATTGTTGAGGATTTATGAAAATGAAATAGAAACGTCTCTGCAAACGGCGTTTATTCTCATTTCGTACAAAACTTTTCAAAGATGAAAATAATTTGCCAATGTCTCTAATGAGAAAGTACTTGAATTTTCAGTTTTGTGGATTTGAAATCCCAATATGCACACGCTTCTTGTATTAAGATTTTTTGCTTAAAAGATTTTAAGCACATATTACACCTTTTGTAAATCAATACATTGTAGATAAGTATACATTTCAACCACGATCAATCAATATTGGGGGCTCGTGATCAAAATCTGGTTCTGGGCCCGGCTCTGAGATGCTTTTCTGATACAAACTTTGCCATTTTTTAATCAACGATCACAACATACAAGCGTTTTTCGATCAGAAGGTAAGCTCAAAATGGCGCCGGCCGATCACCATGCTGTACAATCGCCGATTTCCTCCCCTCAATCGGCGCGCAGACTGAAAAGGCTCGGCGGCGGCGGCGCCGCTAAAACCCGGCGTGGCGTAGCGGCGCCGGCGCGGCGCGCATGTCTATTTTAAAGTCGGAACTTCCAGATTGCGTTGTCCTGTGGACGTCATAAGCGGGTTACCTTTGTATGGAAGGAGGGAACGCGCGAAAATATGAACAGCACTGGGAAGAACCTAGCACTGGGAAGAGCCTACCACTGGAAATAAAAGCCGGTACACTAGTAATAGCAATATTCTAAAGCAAAAAAGGCTAACGAAATAAAAAACTGTATAATTCTTAACATACTATAAATGATGATATAGATGTAGGTTCATGAATGCTAAAAGTTTGTTTGGGCCATTTCAGGAATCATTGTGGAGAAAGTAAGTCAAATGGACACGATCTTTTCTGGAGAAGAATCATCTCGTCTAGACAGGACACACCGGACCTCCACAAGCAAAATTGGGCAAATATAACCTTAAAGTACTTTCCCCTAAAAACCTAAATCAATCCATCCAACCATCAATTGGCATTGCATTTAGGCAAAGTAAATCAGAAAATAATCTAACATCAGCTCGTCGAGTTACATACTGGTTAGCATCCAGAGGAGCCACGGAGAAGATGCTGGTTCAAATCTAGGTTTAGGTTGTCTATTCCATTTCATTATTTGGTTTCCTTATAACCACATAGCGAGTTGGCAAAGACCTAATAAAAGAAATCATTTCATTTCTTGAGAATGATCTTCAGCATTAGGCAATATTCGTAAGAAATATTCATTAGGGAATAATAATAAAAAAAAAATCTCTTTTGATCGCTTCAATCACTAAGATATAGCTTTTTCACGAGGTCGTTATGGGCCCAGAATAAGAATTTATGGTCCTGCGTTATTGAGACATTTAACGTGCAAACTGGCAGTTAATGTCTCAATAAAGCTTGCGTTAAAGGCACTAAAAGTTTAGTTGTCTTTATAATGGTAGTAGGCCGCTTTAATCTTAGCTTGATGCGTATCAAATAGAACTGAAAGAGTTAACCTTTGGAATAAGAGGTCTGGATTTGCATTCATAGCTAAGAAAATATCACAAATAGACATCTTTATTTAGTAATCCAAAACCATTATGATAAGCCAAAGAGGAAATTAAATTTCCTTGAAGGATACATTCAAGTTTTCTTCATTAAGTAACAAGAATGGATCAGCTTCCATTCTCTTCTTGATGTTCCAATGGGTTCCCCTCAAAACCTAGCTGTTATCATAGGTCATTTAGCCAATCCTATTAAAGTTCCACATTATATTTCAGTTTCTATGTCGAAATTCCTACAGAATGATTCTTCATGATAGCATCTAAAGAACTGAATAAATTTATATAAATCGCAAATAGAAGTTTTATTGACCATCAGTTGATTATGCCAATTCTTAAAGTATCAGTTAATATTTATCAATCCCATTAATTCCCACAAAATCAAACATATTACAGCGTCTTCTTTGTTAGATACTTTCAGAATAATTGCTAATGGTAGCAGCTTTCGTCACCAGAATTGGGTATCCAGCCGCCTTCTTCAAAGACGAGGATGAATCTTTTTCTTGTAAATTTAATTAGCCGCATAATGGAGCCGGGTAGTTTATATATTCAAGGACATTTTAAATGCCTAAGTTGGGGCGGATACCTCCTAAGGAGATGCGGGTTTGAGCCCCGCTTGTAGCAGGTTGAGTTTTTTTATCTGGGGGTTAGCTGAAGACTTGCTATTTTTAGGATTAGGTTATTAGGATACATATAAAGCGTTAATTAAAGAAGAAAAAAAAAGATGTGAATAGTCCCAATCATTGTAGGATGTGGCGGGTACAACGAAACCATGGAAGTAAACCCAGCACATTCAACGGCTCATGCCTGAAAGTAAGTACGAGCAAGAGTCTGATCATAGGACGAACTCCAAGAGATAGTTCGCGCAGAATCCGCGGGCTGTCCTCTCTCCCTCCCCTTCGGCTCGTTCTTCCCTCCTCAACTTTATTTATTCGCTTATTTTTATTTCATCTTTTTTATACAAAAACTTAACAAATTAGTATTTAGAATACTCAATTGACTGTAGGATACCATCTAAAAATACATACTTTCAGATATTAGTAAATCTGAACCAAGTGTTGAGTATATACAGTTGTTCTTTGGTGAGGTGTAACTTCTCTCCCTATCTATGGCCTGGGTTCCGTCGGATGAGGTCCTTTTGAGAGATCATATGCTCTCTGTACTGTTACATTCCATGGCTGAGGAGTATGTGGACGCCCTCCCAGGGTAGGGGGCGAGCAAAGCTCCGCGTAATGTAGATCCGTGCATGGTTGTATTTTCCCCTATTGAAGCATTTTTACAAGCAGAGCAGCACGCCGCACAGTGGGGCGATCCCAATAATGTTCGACATTGGGAGAATAATAAACTTTTAAATTTTGGATTGTGGTTGTATTGTTAGTAACATGTCTATGTCGAAAAACACTTTGCCTTAAAGGTGTTTTTCGACATAGCAATTATAACCAGGCTTTATGTAAAAACCAATACAATTTATATGACTAAAAATCAACCTTTAACGCAAGGTGTTTTTCGACATAAATAAGTCGTGTACTCTTATTTTATTTTATAAATTATTTTTGCTTCCAGTGCACATTAAGGGTCTTGTAATTAGTCAAAAAAGGTTTTTAAAAATGCACCTTTTTTTTTACATCAAGAAGTCATTTTTTCATTTAATTGATTTCGCAAATCGCCGGTATTTGCCCAAAAAAAATCGACTTGGCACTCTTTAAGGAGTATATTGTCTAATTTACAGCGTTGTCAGATCTTGCCTAAACTTGCTTATTCAGGAGATATTTTATTTGTTTTCTGTTGATACCTGCGCGCCTTTTTTAATCCCATTAGTGGCTCCTTCCGTTCCTGCTAGGAGTCAGTCTGATGTCTCGCGCATCGACACAATGGAAATTACATGAAATGAAAATCTATTTGAATTTTTTAAAATCCAACAATATTAATATTACGGATTATGACACGGCTCTGGAAAACTGGACTAAGGGGTATTTGGTTTTGCGATTACAAAAATTGCGAAAAACAGTTTGCGGGAGAAATTAAGAAATGGTGCTATCATTTTCAACGTAAATGGAAAGCTGCAAATAGATCTTTGGAACTATTTTTGAGGAAAAATCACGATTGGCTTAACAAGGACCTTTTTGAATGCCCAAAAGACACTAATTTTTCCACTTTTCCCACCTTGTAATCTTTCATCCGATTCCCTACGTCAAATCTACCCAGAAGCCTATCAACGCAAATCGTAAACAATATGATTTGTAGTTCGTTTAGCTCCAATGGGAGGAGACCCACTTATGTGGTAAACCTCATGACGCAATCGGGAAGTCCGACTAGAAAACTTTTATAAGTTTGAGAACCCTTAGATTACGAAAATAACTATGTTTGAAATTGTTATAAGTATGTGCGTGTTTGTGTATTTATTCATGTTCCATCGTCGATCTCTCTAAAAAAAAATCAATACTTATATACAGGGTGTCCCCCAAAAAAGAGGGCAAAACTTCGGGAATCGATGCAGGATGAAAAAAGAAAGACAAAAAATCCTTTGGCATTTTTCTCGTTTTTGCTTCGTTTCCGAGAAAAACGCAAAAAAACTAAAACACAATTGAGAAAAGGCTTGTTTTCATAATGCCTATGAAAAGTCATTATAAGTATATGTTCCATCTTCCACCCCCCCCCAAGCTGCAAAGCTGCAAGTTCCACATAATTTAAAAAAAAAAAACGCGCTAATAGCAACATTTCTACGGAGGAAAGTAATAAAATACAAAACAAACCGTTCAATTCTTAAAAAAAAAAAAAAAAAAAAAAAAAAAAAAAAAAAAAAAAAAAAAAAAAAAAAAATCAATTCTTAAAACATTTCAAATTTAACACTGGACGCGTAGTAATATAAAATAACAATTTATTTTTCTAATTTATAACTAATTAACGATCAATTTAAAAACTGTTCAAAAGTTCACAACGCACATTGACAGACTGGTTGGCATCTGTGCATTGCTCTGCTGTAATCTGTTCCCAGGCCCATCTGATGCGGCTAACTGTAGACCATACTTTTGTGTCCATACCATCACATGTGCCAATGTGAAGAAATCCATGGGCATGAGGTCTGAAGAAGGACGCCGGGTGGTGGGCGCCGGCCCACCACGTCCTGTCCAACGCCATGGATAGTGCCTAACCAATTTCGGACGGCCCTCCCGTAGTGGGCTGGACAACTGTCGACTTGGAACCAGCTTTCCAATCTTCGTGTCAAAATGACTACCCCAAGAACAACGACTGTATATTATCGAGGAATGCGTGGAAAGACTGCGTAATGTCGAGGGGTCAAAAATGGAAACCTATTATTTCATTATTTAACAAAAACTCAGAGGCATACTCACCCGTATATTTTTGGTGAGGGGGGGGGGGGGGGTAAAGGAGGTGGGGTTAATGCTCAGAGAGTGAATGGAGGGGATGGAAGATAAAACATATACTTTTAATGAGTTTTATATAGGAATTATGCAAGCATGCCTTTTCACAATTGAGTTTTAGTTTTTTGCGTTTTTCTCGGAAACGAAGCAAAAAACGAGAAAAATGCCAAAGGACTTTTTTTCTTTATTTTTTCATCCTGCATCGATTCCCAGAATTTTGCCGTTTATTTTGGGGACACCCTGTATATTTATAGATTCCCAGGATTCGAACGAATGATTTTCGTAAATATGTGTTAGGAAACTGCGACATTTCTCGCCAGTACTTCGGAATTACGCCATTATAAAAATGAGGCCAAAATTATGGATAGCAGATTAAGTCCACGTTTGCTACAGCTATTTTATACATAGAATGAATTAAATATATAGTACATATCCGCTGTTCTAAATTGTATCTTTCCTTGGCACGAGTATCTTAAGATTGATTCTCGTCTGTGTAATAATGAATTTTCTCTTCGCCTGTAACACTTGGAGAGGAATCTCTCGGATCTAGTAGGCTCTAATGGTTCAATATGATAAATCATGCGTTAGGAGTTTTTTATGGAGAAAGAGTAGAGAGTGTACAGATAATGTACTTTCAACTTAAAGGTGTCATTGATTTGGTCTACTTCGAATGTTTTGATTCATCTGTTTTGGCACTAAACATTACTGCTGTTATTAGTAATTTTTCAAATGTAGACTTATGCCATATCCTTCTCTAATCCTCAGGTATAATATATGACTAAATAAAAATCAAGAAAATCTTTTAGGTACATACTCCAGAATCAGAAATAATGGTCTGCGTTCCTTCAATAATACAGATATCTACGCATGGTTTTATTATGAACGATTTATTTTAAAATATGGAGAAATCTTAGACCAGTGAGCTTGGTTTAACTAGCTTTAAAGACATACTCAAGTTGAAATGACCTCTTAGACGGCTAACAATATAATAAAACGAGGCATGAATTCTTTCCTTTAATCAAAAATAAATTGGACGCTGTTTGCAAACTCTAACGGAATACTTAGCCCATCGTGGGCGGGTTTTAAACAAATCGTTAGTCGGAGTTGCTGGCCGAGTTGCGGACACTCGCTGCTGAATCTAGTCCATGCTGACCTGAATGCCAAGCAGCCGTCCTCAGAAGGTTCGGCCTTAAAGGAGTTCCTAAGTCAACACTGCCTTCATCTCCTGTATTCAGGAGTACATGAATATTAATGCATTCAACCCAAGTCTGGGCTCATTAGAGAAAAAGAAATAATAGAAATCAAATGTTTCAGTTGAGACGAGACGTTGACCTTTGGCGGGAGACAGTCTGGGTTCGGTCTGTGGTATAAAACATTTTTATAAGAATATGCCGTTTATTAAGGATAGTGTGGTCGAAGATGACAAGGGTCTGGAGAGAGGTGTCATAAAAGTGAAATGATGAAAGGGACGCAAGTATAAAAGGTTTTATTTTAGTGAAGGGATGTATTTAATAAATGAAAAACGTTTTAATAGGTAGAGGAGATTACTTATTTATCAATTTTGTCATTAACCGATTTATTTTCGAGATGGATAAATGTAGAAAAATAAATGATGAGTTTTTCGAGGTCGAATTCAGAGGAGAAGATGAAGAATTGATTGGCAATCAAATATGACAACTGATTTTTATGAAGATACCACACAAACGAACCCTGTCTATAACTACATATTCAAATGTTTGAGCATTATTCCATGCAAGGATTTGCTTAAACTATCAAAGCATAAGTTATCCAGTTAGAAAGAAAACATTAAAATATTCTTCACGTATGAATTTAATCGGCCATTTACTTCGAGGTGCATAAATTAGTTCCCAAACTAGGGTATCAAAAGCTAAAACGACGAAAATAAGGAAAAGGTAAGGAAATGGACGAGATGAACAGAAATACTTGAGCATACAAAGCTCTTGGTAATTATAATATAATTACCAACAGCTTAGTATGTTGGTAATTATGTTATATAATTATTTGCTGGCGAAGGACTGAGTATACTATTAGTTTACTTCATCCCTCGCCAACAAGCATAAGTTCAGAGGCCAAGCGCCCCGCGGTCCACAACTGCAAGGAAAGAACTATGTCTGTATAAGGCAACTTAACAACATGTAGTTGTACCTTTGACCACGGGGTGTTGTACATCTGACCACGCAAAAACAATACAGCAGCCCAGAAAAAAAATTGTATTCAGTAATATTGTAATTAATTGTTAAGTTTAATAAATACAGGACAAGGATGTAAGCATAATAAAAAAAACTATTATTGATATTATGTTATGCTTAATATGCTGAAAAATCCAGTCCAACCGATAAACGTTTTAACTGTCAAGCTGATCCACTAGCAATAGTAGGGTACGGAAGTTTAGCCACAATGTCTTCAACATCAATATTATACAAATTTCCATCTTCTATCGTAAACTTGTCACTTAAAGTTTGTTTTTTTTTTCAAATATTCGATCTTAGACATTGGACACTTAATAGCACAGATCTCTGCGACTAAATATGTAATAGTAATATTTTTTTTTTTTTAATTTGTAGCAGATGAACATAAAAGTTGAATTATAAAAAAAAAACTCTTTATACGTCCTGGCTATCTAATAAGAAAGGAGTGTTGCGAAAATGATCTAAATCGTTCAATTGGAAGGGGGGGGGGTGTTATTTTGTTCTATGTTTGAATTGAATTCTTCCGCCAAACGTAGGTTCGCGAAACTCATCAAGATCAGTATATCAAAATCAGGCCGCATGAATGGGGGCTCAAGGGACGATTACCCCTTTTTATCAAGAGCTTCCTTGAAGAAAGGAAATTCAGAGTACGAATAAGCGATGCCCTGTCATCACTACGTGTACAGGAAAATGGAATCCCGCAGGGATCTGTCCTTAGCGTAACCCTGTTTCTTGTCGCGATAAATGGCGTAGCAGACAATGTACGTTCTGAAGTTGGCAGGTCACTCTTTGCAGACGACCTTGCCTTATTCATAACCCATCCAGCGGAAGATGAAGAAGCTCGAAGCCTGCAAGAGGCAATTGACACAGTTTGCACGAGCGCTAAAAAGAGAGGTTTTATATTTTCTTTTGAAAAAACTGTGGCGGTTCACTTTTGCAGGCTTCGGCGACCACATAACCATCCTACACTACTGATGGATGGTTCTGAGGTCACCTTTAAGGACAGACATAAATTTCTTGGATTGGTCATGGATGCGCAATTAAGGTGGAGATACCATATCAATTATACTATTCAGAGGTGTGAAGCATCACTCAGAATTCTTAAAACATTGTCTAGATTCAAGTGGGGTGCCGAGAAATCGATCCTCTTGAAAATATTTGATGCATTAATAAGGTCCAGAGTCGATTATGGATGTGCAATCTATGGGTCTGCACGCAAGTCGTGGCTCCGCCAACTAGACAGGCTCTATAACGCGGGACTACGGGTTGCGATCGGAGCATTCCACCCCAGCCCACTGGATTCAATCTATATTGAGGCGGGACATATACCTCCAGGACATCGGAGAGGCCTAATGACGCTGGCATACGTAAACTCATTGCGAGCAAACAGGCGGCATTTCCTCCACGACATTATTTCAGACAATGCAGAATTAAATATATACCGGCAGAGACGAACAATAACCCGACCGTTAGCCATGAGGGGAAATGAACTAATTCATACCTATGGAGGCACCTGGGATAACCTATTGGAGAATAGACCTCCAGTCTCAGCTCCATGGGTTCTCCCAGATGTGAACATCGACCTCTCCCTAGCACAATTGAGTAAGAAGAGCACTACGCCTTCAATATACAAGGCGATGTATAATGAATGTATTGAAAAGCTCGCAGATCATACAATTATTTTCACAGATGGCTCAAAAACGAGCAGCGGAACTGGTTGTGGTATCTTCATTGACAGCGAGAAAAGCCTCGCTGTCCCTTTAAACCCTCGTACCAGTATCTTTAGGGTGGAACTTCAAGCAATACAAATTGCTCTTGAGCATTACGGAGCTCTTAACACTAGTATATTGGTGTGCACGGATTCGCACAGTTCACTTCTTGCACTGCAAAACAAATTCGCAAAGGACTCGCATCTGCATGAGGTCTTCAATGTATTGGTTGCCTTGTACTCAACAGGAACGACCGTCTCGTTCCTCTGGATACCGGGGCATACTGGCATTGAGAGCAACGAAAAAGCGGATGAATTGGCGAGGCAGGCTGCTGCTATGCCAGCTGACCCTGCCTCTCCAATTCATCTACAAGATGCGAAGAGTTACTTGAAACTCCTAGTAAAGAATAAATGGCAGGAGGAGTTCAACAGTAAAGAGGCATTTATTAAACATAGCTGAATACCCGTGCTTCGTCACGGCAGATAAGTAGTTATTTAATTGCGTTAAATAATGATTCATTAAAATTACGTTACTACACAATTCTGTGCAGTTTATTCCCGTCATACTATATTTTATTCAATGGGCGTTAAAATTTAAAAGTTTATGTATCCAAGGGGCGAGGTTAGCTCAGTGGTAGAGCACTGGACTAATAAGCTAGAGGCCTTAGTTCAAATCCCGAGCAAGCACTAAAGATTTTTTCTTCTAGTGTCTTTGTTCATGGGTTGAATTCGGCCTTTCTGACCGTCCCTAGGTCAACCCAGCCTTTAATTAATTTAATAATGGGTACCTTGGTTGGTGCTAATGACTCTAGCAGTCGAAGCAGCCAAGGGGAAAATCAGGCGGCCGGAGCATAGTACTGACCACACTATCTCCCTAGTGTGCCGTATGGTCATGAATCAGATACCTCTATAGTATCTGCCCCTCAGGGCCCTCGTGGCCTGTTACGGGACTGATTTTTGATTATGTTTCCAAGAAGTCATATGGTAACACCCAATATATTTACGAGTATTACCAAGGTTATAGGCGAGAAGGCATTGCAAGGGTTCCGGATATTATTACCTCACCTGGAAAACCTAAGGATATGCCATACATCACGGTTTGACCGGGACTGTCCCGGTAGTTTGCAACTGTTTCGGTGTCCAGCGCCCGGTTTTATCAATGTCCTGGAAATGGCTGTAAGATGTAAAAAGTAATGAATACATGTTTATAAGAATCTTTTTTAAATCGGTTACTTTTCTACAATCAACATTTTTACTACTGCTCTCAGTGTCAAAGAAATGAGAAGTAATCTAACTGTAAAACGCTGGAACTACCTGCACAGCGCTGCCAGCTGCCAGACACTACTATTTGGCTGAGAGATTGTTTTAAGAAAATCAAGTAGCAAAAAAAGTTCCGTTCTTATTTTTAAGGTTTGGGTAGACTAACAGTTTAGGATTCCCCCTTCCCGTTAGTTGCTAGGCTTAAAACTCACCAACCATTTTGCTTATAATTTGTACTCTTTTTATCCCCCCCCCCCCTGGTATGCCCATCCCATATTAATGTGTCTCGGTTTAACTCTCCAAAAATATGGCAAGCCTATCTAACGGAGACAGGCAGAAAAGAAACGCAATTAAAACTCTATGAGGGACAGTTAATTTCAAGTAATTCTTGAATTTTGAAATTTTGCATTTCAAAATTTTCTGTCGAGCGGTTTGGGCTGGGCGTTGATAGATGAGTGAGTGAGTGAGTGAGTGGTATTTGACAAATATATAGTAGATGTCGAGAGCTCCGTAATGGCCAATAGCCCCATAAGTACCTTAAATAGACGTGAGGAAGTAGTGATTACCCGCTTGAGAATTGGCCACACGCGCCTTACTCATGGATATCATCTTGTTGGCCGACGCCGGCCCCATTGCGAGAGATGTGGCGCCCTGCTGGATGTAATGCACATCTTGGTGGAGTGTCCACGTCTCGAGCAAGCAAGGCGCCGGCTCCCTGAGAGATATCTTAAGCAGGAGAGAGCCATCTGTGAAAAGACTAATCGAGTTTCTGAAAGACATTAGTGTTTTCCCCCAAATATAAGAATTTTGTACGAAATTTGAACATGTGTTTATTTATTTGTGTGAAAGTAATTTATTGAATGAATGTGTGAGTAACGCATGATTTTGTGTGTGTGAAACTATTTTTAGTTGTATTTCTTGTAAATACGTACTTGCAAATATGTAAATATAATCTGTTTAGGTTTAGTGTCATTTTGTATGGTTGATCCGGTATTTTTTAAAGAGGATGCAACCAATATTTTGAGTATATTGTAGGTTTAATTTAGATTTATGAACTTTTCTTTCTTTCCATACAATTTTATTCCGAAGCAAGAAAGTATATTTAGGTTCGCAAAACGACGACGGTGCTAATGACCATAGCAGTAGATCCGTTAAAAAAAAAAAAAAAAAAAAAAAAAATCAAATATAGGTTCTTCATACCGAGACAATTCATTTGATACCCCACATCATGGGTTTCGGACGGAATGATGGGTTTCCGAAGGATGTACAAAACTGGCACGCCCCCGCCCCGGAAGCGGAGTCAAAACACAACTTTTCGCGATTTTTCGATTTTTTCCTTTAATAACGTCTTCATATCTATCTTCATTCAAAATTTCAAGTCTCTAGCATCATGGGAAGTGCCTAATAATTTTGATGAGTGAGTGAGTGAGTCCTATAAATCCCGATTTTCGATCGCTTATATCTCAGAAACTATTCGATGTAGAATTATGAAAATTTCCAGTTCTACTCACATCTAGTAGTATAATACCTGTGTAAAATTTCATAACTTTATCTTTACCTGGTTGAAAGTTATGAGAGGGTAAAAATCGGCTCTAAGACCGCCTGTAATATACACACAGTATGCTTAGGCCGGAACTTGGCCTAGCGCACCACCGTGTGCCTAGATGTGAAGCTTTGTGTATTTATTACGTAGTGAAGTGCCCCGCATACACAAAACTCTGGAATGAAATGAATTACGAAATTAATAATTGAAACAGCTGCTAATAATAAATGCAAAAGAGCAGAACAATTAATGTTTTATTTTATTTATCTATATGGGTTATTTTAAACAAATTATTCAGGAATGCACTCAACACTACCCAATTCTCAGGGAAGTGCTTGATTATGCAGCTCCTGCGTGGCGGATTTTTATTATTCAGGAATACAGTCTACACTACCCAAATTCTGAGGAAAGTGCTTAGTTATGCAGCTCCTGGTTGACAGTATTTTAGCGCGGTTTCTCCCGCCCTTCATAGGGAGGAACCCCGCTTATAAGGTTGACCTCATGAAACAATCTGGAAGTGCCGACTAGAAAATTTTGCGTTTCAGAACCCCTAGAGACCGAAAATAACGGTGGTTCAAATTAGTATATATACAGGGTGATTCACGTCTAAGTAGCCAAACTCAAGAAGGTGATTGTAGACATAATTTCCAACAAAAAAGTTCATTTAAAGTATGGTCCGATTCCGAAAGGAAAAGGTGCTATGCCCAATTTTCTGTTTTTTTTTTAACGTAGTTATGTTTTTTCATGAATAAGAAGGGATTGCTCAAAAACTATTAAAGATAATTAAATTGTAATTATACCATCATAAAATAGACAAAATTTACTTTAAAAAAACAGTAAATTAATTCACTAAAACCATTATTAAATGATTCTTTCTGGACGTCCAATAACGCACTTCTATTTTATCAATGAATCCCAGTTTTTTTCAGGATTGTTTTCCTCAGCTCCCTAACGGGCTCCAGATTCAATACTTACACGAAAACTTCTAAATTTAGTAAGCATTAAATCTATGAAAATGAAATGGAGGTTTATTGAGGGATAAATTGAACGATTGGCTCTCTTTTGTCCAAAAAATGTGGAATGTAGTTTTGTTACTTTCAAATACCTTGTGTGAAGAAATTAAAAATTATTCATTTTTTATTGGCCAAACTGTGGGAATTCATTGCCCATTCTAGAAGCAATAAAAGTAGCTGAAAGAAACGATTGGAAAAGTTTTTCATTTGAGAGATATGTCATATTTCGTGTTTTCCAATTTTTCATTGATTTACCTTTACATGATATATTTGGCACCCAGTTTTGACTAGAAAGTTTGAGGGGAGAGTTCAAAAATATTTCAGGGTAGTTGAATAAATGTAATCCAAAATTTACACATAATTCGAAATTATTATAAGACAGTGACCCTATTTTTCAATATATTCATCTGTGGCAGAAGGTCAATTTTATAAAAACACACTTTCTTTCTTCTGTACTCTTTTAATAGGCTCTAGATGTTTCACGTCGCTGTGACGCCTCTTCAGGAGCACTTAATCTAAATAAAATAAAATATGGTTACAGCCTATTCCACAACTCTGTTTGTATTTAAAATATACAAACAGAGTTGTAGCAGATAAACTCATACACAATGAACATATTTATAAACAGAAATTGGATAACGACAGTAAAGATATGAAAACTTTAGAGCTGGTTAATTATATTACCTTTCGTTATAATCCCATACTTGCCAATGAGATAAAACAAAAATTTAAAGACCTAGGAAGAATCTCCTGGATATATCACGACAAAATCATAAAAAGCTACAGCCGAATTAAAGATGATTTAAAAGAAAGGGAAACCAAATATAACATATATCAAATTGATTGTGCAATGTGTGATAAGGTGTATGTAGGAGAATCGGGACAACTTTTAAAAAAGAGAATCAAACAACATGCCAAAAACCTTGATGAGAAAGACAACAAGACTGCATTGGTGGATCATGGGATACAATATAGCCACACATTTAATTTTGACACGGTAAAGATATTAGATAAGGAGAAAACCCACATAAAAAGAAAAATTAAGGAAAATATACACATAATTAAAAATAGGAAAAAGACCGTCAACAAAAAAACAGATATTAAATACCTGGATAAAATATTTTTTAATTTAATAAACAAGATGACTTAAAACATTTTATAAAATGACAAAAACTTCTTTGGAAAATCGACATTTACCCTAAAACTATCGATTTTAAACAGCTGATACCCAGTAGACATGATTAATCTTATCAGTCCAGACGTGGCCCTACCTGCGGAAGGTTCTCTAAGGAATAGGCTGTAACCATATTTTATTTTATTTAGATTAAGTGCTCCTGAAGAGGCGTCACAGCGACGTGAAACATGTAGAGCCTATTAAAAGAGTACAGAAGAAAGAAAGTGTGTTTTTATAAAATTGACCTTCTGCCACAGATGAATATAATTCGAAATGTTTTTAACTAAAACTAAAAATTGTGCAAAACATTGCGGGAAGAAAAATGTTAATCCTCAGTTCGGCCGCAATATTTTGTGGACAGACTAAGCCACATTCAAACGGAATGGAATATTTAACAGTCCCAATTCGCATACTTGATCTCGTGTTAATCCTTATGTCCTGTGAAGATCACACAATCAGTATCAGCTCCAAGGTAACATGCGGTGCGGGATTTTGGACGAATATCTTCTTCACCCAATTCTGATTCCCGACAGGCTTGATTCTACATATTTTTAAACCTTCTTCAACACGATCGACCTATTTCATTGAAAGATGTTCCGCTTGCACATAGGCGTTCATGGTTCCTAATGGATTGCTCTCTTGCAAACAGCAGCAGTGTTGTTAGACAGTGGATGGATCCACGTCCAAGTTGATAAAGGCCCAATTGCAATATCGGAAAATTTCAAATTTTCAAATATATTAGCAAATATTTTATTGCCAACTATATCTTGTAAAAGATAAATCAATGAAAATTTATAAAATAAAAAAATCCGTCGCGCAGGAGCTTCATAACTAAGCACTTTCCTGAGAATTGGGTAGTGTCGAGTGCATTCCTGAATAATTTGTTTATAATAACCCATATAGATAAATAAAATAAAACATTAATTGTTCTGCTCTTTTGCATTTATTATAAGCTGCTGTTTCAATTATTAATTTCGTAATTCATTTCATTCCAGAGTTTTGTGTATGCGGGGCACTTCACTACGTAATAAATACACAAAGCTTCACATTTTGATCTATTGATCTTGATGAGTTTCGCGAACCTACGTTTGGCGGAAGAATTCAATTCAAACATAGAACAAAATAACACCCCCCCCCTTCCAATTGAACGATTTAGATCATTTTCACAACACTTCTTTCTTATTAGATAGCTAAGACTTATAAAGAGTTTCGTAACAATATAACAGGAATTACGACCGGCATAAGGAAATTAGTAATTTCTGTCCGGAGTAAACCCCCTCTTCTAGTCAACAAATTTAGTTTATTTTTACAACGCATTTTTCTCTCCGGTTAAACACAACAAATACCGAGTTTCGTTGAAATATAACAAAAATTACGACTGGTATTGGCAAATATCTACTTTGGCTCCGGAGTAAACCCCCCCCCCCCCCCCGTACAGATGGACCTATTTTGTTGGTTAACGAACTCGTTCAATCGTTTGATACCAAGTTTCGTGGCGAAAAAACAAAAACTCTGGCTTGTATCGTGTTAACGGACACATATATATATACATATATATATATATATATATATATATATATATATATATATATATATATATATATATATATATTAATTTTTACTGGGATCATTTTCGGTGTCTACTAGGTAGGATCGATAAAGATTCGAAGACATTTTTCAAAAATTCCGTCATGAGTGCAACCTCAATAGCTACTTTCCTTCGGAGGAAAGTGCTACAATGTAACATCTCTCCCAGATGAAAAATGTTTCCAATTATTTATTTTAGTTACTTTTTATTGCTTTCGGACTGGACAATGGATTCCCACAGTTTGGCCGATAAAAAATGAATAATTTTTAATTTCTTTACACAAGGTATTTGAAAGTAACAAAACTACACTCCACATTTTTTTGACAAAAGGGAGCCAATCGTTCAATTTATCCCTCAATAAACCTCCACTTCATTTGCATGGATTTAATGCTTACTAAATGTAGAAGTTTTCGTGTAATTATTGAATCTGTAGTTCATTAGGGGGCTGAGTAAAAAAACAGAATTGATAAAAACAGAAGTGCGTTATTGGACGTCCAGAAAGTATCTTCTAAAAATAGTTTTAGTGAATTAAATTACTGTTTTTTTTTTTTTTTAATTGTGTCTATTTTATGATGGCATAATTAGAATTTAATTATCTTGAATAGTTTTTGAGAAATGACTTCTTTAAAGAAACAGAAAATTGGACCTAGGTCCTTTTCCTTTCGGAATCGGACCATACTTCAAATGATCTTTTTTGTTGGAAACGATGTCTAAAATTACCTCTTAGAGTTTGGCTACTTAGACCTGAATCACCCTGTATATATATATATATATATATATATATATATATATATATATATATATATATATATATATATTTGTCTGTTCACGCTTTCTTGCCTCAATAATGGTCAGATTTTAATGAAATTAGGCAAATAAATCTTTCGTCTAATTTGACCGGTCAAGTTTGTTAACCAGCAGAATCCGCTTCCTGGAACATGGTTTTTGGAGCGAAATTCGCGCAAAAAAATCATTGCGCTTACTTCATATGCTTGCAAGTACTCGTTTTATAGGCTTCTTGGCCTAGGAAAACGAATGAAACCATTTTTAAGGCGATAGCTTTAACCGTTTTCGAGAAAATTGGAAAAATAGTTGTTGAATACCGTTTTTGGGTTGGGTTCTTAGAATCATAGGATTCAGTTGAAACATTTTCTGCATGTTTAAATGCCATCAAAACTAATATGCTGAAATTGTGGTTGCGTTTGGAGTTAAGGAAGGGTTAGAATAAAATATTTTATTAACAGACATGAAAAGTTTTGGTAAGTTTGTGTACTTGCCTTAATAACTCGAAAACGGCTGAGAATCTTAGTAAACGGAAGATTACCATTAGAAAGCTTACTAAATGCTCTACAAAATAATAATAATAATAACTATAATAATTACATTTGTAATACCAACGTAAATTATTATAGTATTTTTATATTATTTGCTTGAAGAACTCCACAACATAAGTGAGGACAACGTAAAACAGTTTTCATCAAATATTTCTATAAATATGCGTTTTTAAATACTTGATTTATTGTTTATTTATTGAAATACCAATACAATCCTTATTAAAAAAACATTTAAAATTTAAAAAAATTCTTAAGCGCTCAACATATAAAATATACAATAACTAAGCCACCTTATGATTAATAACAGGCCACAACATACAATTAACTCGTTGCGTGTAACGCGGGCATTACTAGCAATTAAACCGTTTGTCTAAACATAATAACTTACAACTGTCACATTACTTAAGGTTGTAAGGGTAGCCAATATATTGATAAAACACACAATACCTTTCTCATTAGTTTTTCAAGATAAAAAATCAGTATCGCTTCAAGAACACAAACATTACGAGCACTAGGGGGGAGGGAGGAAGGTTCCAGCAAACTTTCACTTGTGATGAATCGATTACGTTGGTTAACGAACTCAGCCAATCATTTGTTAAAGAACTATCGAGTTAAAAGATATATATATATATATATATATATATATATATATATATATATATATAATTTAAAAAAACAAATCAGTTCCGTGAAAGGCCCAGAAGAGCAGATACTGTAGAGGTGTCCATTAATAAAAGATGTGCAAGCGACGGTACCGCGATTCCGACCCTAGAACGAAGTTATTAAGAGGTCAAATATTTCTGAGTACGCCCGAGTTTCGATCTCAGGTCCTTTAGAACAAGAGTCGAGAGCTCTACCATTCAGCCAAAAAATTTTGCCGAGTCACTCTCAACTAGGAAAAAGTTATTAGACACTAAACTTCACTGTTATGTAGGTTAAGAAAGCAAGCGTAAACAAGGATATTGCTCATGCGCTGAGTAGTCCGTAATAAAGAAGTCTAATTTAAATTTACCATCAATTGTTTATTCAGAAACATTTTTTTAAATAATGGAACATTCCCTACATTTTTTGTTTCGCCGTTGAAAAGTATTTTATAAAAGAAATACCATAATAATTAGCTAATGCCTGTATAATTAGCGCACTCTGATGTAAAAGTGCGAAAAAGTCAGATACGTTTACTTAATAATAATAATGAAAGTTGCGAGAGTTTATAGCAATTACTCACAATAAAGAAGAACTACTAAATTTTTTAGTCGACAATAAGCTGGCATATTACAATAAGGGCTACACATTTCCGCTCGCTTCGCTCCTCAAGAAGAGATCTAAACTCAAGTCAATCCAACTCGCTAAAATTAATAGAATTATATTAATTTTAGCGAGTTGAATTGACTAGAGTTTAGATATCTTCTTGAGCGAGCGAAGCGAGAGTAAACGCTCAGTACGTATGCCCATAATGCGGCAGGTAGCGGGTGATGAGGCCCTTAAAATTTACAAATAATTTATCAACATTTCAAATGAGAGTTTCTTTATTTCCTAATTTTACATCCCTGTGCATGCGCATGTTTACAAATATCGACGTTTACGCTAGCCTTTCCAAACTGCAAATCTGTTAACTTTAGTGCTTAATAACTTTTTTCCTAGTTGAGACCGACTTTTTTTTTTTTTAACGGATTCGTGTTTAGTGCATCAAAATACGTAATAGAACAATATGTTAAAAAAAAATCGGCGAGGAGGCCCCTAAACTTCACAAATACCAAATGTTTTAATTTTGAATTTCCACCAGTGATATTGCTGCACTTCTCAGCATGTTGTGTTTATTTGAATAACTTTGAATTATTTTGGTTGAAAAGTTATTAAACCCCATACAGTGGAAATGTATTTCCATTTTTATCACAAATCTAAACCTATATATTCCGAATAATTTCCTTTTTTAAATAATTATCGATTTTGATATCCATATAAATAGGATATTAGATTATTTCAAACCAACAACCTAGCCAAATATAACTGAGTAAAAACATAAAATTTAATATTATTCTTTATATGACTCATAATTATTTTAATAGTACACGTGTAGACATTATAAAATAGACACATTAGATACATTATAGATTACATCATAGATACATTATAGTTTTTTGTTGTTTTTTTTGTATCTAAGTGCAAATCAAGAACTCTAAATTAGACACAGCCTTCACCTAATCAGGTATATGTAACCAATAAACTGCTATTGGATTTTTCTACTAATTCTCGTACATATTTAATTATAGATACATGCAGTAACCGGCAAAATTATTCATTAAAATCCGTTGTGACATAAGCGCAATGTTTTCATTTTTAAACCTTAGTATCCTATTCGTAAGTTCAAAACAACATGCACTTTCCGAGAATTTTCAGAAGTCCATATTTATTTGTTTTTTACTTATTTATTGGAGCATCGCAACGAAGGCACTATGCTCTTACATTTCTCAATAACAGCCAATAACAGTTAAAAATAAAATTAACAATAAACCATAATTGGTGACAAACTAGTTAGATGTCTTTAGAAATCACACAAAAATCAAGTAAATGAACTTTGGGGGCTATAAATAAGCATTTAAAAATTTATAAAGTTAGAAAAAGTTTTCAACTAAATGTCTTTGATGTTATGTACATTATTTTATATATATATATATACATACATACAGACGGGTATAAATACACCTACACATGCATATATGTGTGCATTATAAAGTGTATGTATTGACTACCTTCTGTAAGAATTCTTGAAGGTCGAGTCAACTGTTTAGTTTCTTACGTCTTTTACATTCGGTGAGTTGGTATAGGTATTGGTCTTTTTTCGCCATGAGGTAATTATGTGTGAGAAATGGGTGTCCAATGCAAAGTCTGGTCAGTACTACTTGATCATTTCTTGTCAATGTGTATTTTTCGTCAGTCCAAACTTTTACTTTGTTCCTAATTTGTAATAATTTGTTGCCTGTTTGTAGCCAGTAATGGAGCCAGTCCATGTTTAACCAGCACAGGTTAAAATTTGTTGTCAATAATAAATGCATGTTAAAATTTAAAAATTTATGTTTCCAAAATATAATTTAGAAACACCCATTATATTTGCGAACATTACCAAAAGGCGCTCTGATTGTGGATGCTGATGGGTGAGGAGGCTGTACAAGGGTTCGGGAGATTAGTACCTCGGATAGACCATCACCAGATAAAGCGCAAAACCCAATGAGGGACAAAATCACAGTTTATTTTTAGTAAATCAAGGTCTGCTAACATACAGTAGGACCTCCATTATCCAGGGCAATGAAGGGGAGGTTGGTCCACGGATAATCGAAAACCCCGGGTAATCGAAACACTATATTTTATTGACTAAATGTGCTGGATTATAAGGTTACAAAGAAAAACTGTGTGCAAGATGTCCTGTAAACCTTTTTATTTGCATTGAGAAATGTGTATGTAAACGTTAGTTTTTGTCCATTATATAACTAAGGCACTAGTTAGAGTCATAGACTATACTTATGTACTATTCACTAATGTATTATCTACTGTGAATCCCATAACTGCAAAAGGGAAAAATTACGTGGTCCAAATATGAAATTTTTAACACTTGTAGACCCTTATGCAAGTTTCACTGTAAAATATTCAACCACTTTAATAGTTTAACATTTATATATATGTGTAAATTGTTGATATTTATGTTTTATTTAAGTTCCTAGTCAATTAAAATATGTTGAGTACAATATATCATTATATTTCAGACAAATATTCTAAATTAAACTTATTACAACAAATTATTAAAGTATAATATTTTTTTAAATGAGCTTTGTAATTAAGATAATGAAGTTGAAGTGTGTATAAAATATATGCAACAGTAAAGTTTGGATTAAATTATACAATTATGTATTAAAAAGCTTTTATACATAAAAATACGTATAATTAGTCCATAGCCGCCTTCGGTTTTAAATTATTTTGACTTAGAACCCATTTCCATCCCATAACCAAATTTGCTATACAAATTAGTAATAATATGACCTATTATATATATAATTTTTTCAACATTTTTGAAGATGCGTTTTTAAAAATATTTAGATTCAAAATTGTATTTTTGATTTTGAAAAAATTATGTTCTCATAACCTATCACGTGTTGCATGTCGTTTGAAAGGGCATAAAAATAGCTAAACAATGACACCTTTTCCTTGTTTGTAACGTAAACAGGAGAGGAGTTATGTCTATTTAAATGTTTTGAAAAAGCAAGATTTTGATCGCTTTTTGAAAACTTTACGAGGCCGTATTTTGAAAACCGTTTTAGATAAAAATTTGAAATTTGGTATTTTTCCCAACACCTACTTTGGGTATACCAATTTTCATTAATATCAGAAAGGGTGAGGTCAAAAAGTGTGTTGATTTGGCATGGATTGACCCTGGACTTTCTAAGCTAAATTTCAACATTTTCTGTCAAGTGGTTTGGTCGAAATTCTAGTTTTTGCGACATTTCTTGAACACGTTAAAGGTATTATCTTCTCCGGTCTTCAAGTCAAAATGTCTAAAAAACGTAAAACTGGACCTATGTATTCTTTGTTTTGTTTTCCCCCTTTTGATTAAGTCCATCAATTTACGTTTTCTTTTTTTTTTTTTTTTTTTTTTTTTACTTTTATTTCTGTTGTCCATGAATTTTGTTTTTCTTTATATTCTCCCTCTCTTTTTTTATTATAAATTAATGTTTTATATTGAAATGATTATTAAATTCTATAATCCCCTCTCTGAATATAGTTTCATCATTGCTCTACCCTCCCTCTTCCCCTACTTCCTCCAATAGTCAACAATCTATGTATTTTTTTTTCTGGTACATCGACTGCTATGGTCATTAGCACACTATGCATTAATATGTAAATATGTTCTATTCTTAACATAAACTCAAATAATATTTGGTAAGTCAATAAATCTCTTGGATTTTAATTTCTTGTTTATGCGTGTCTAATTTCTTCGTTTATCACCAAATCTGATATTTGTTTCATCCAAGAAATAATGTTTAATGGCGCATCGAAAAATCTGGGCCATTAGCGCCGACATCCAGGGTGCTGCCAGGAACTTTCTCAACGGGCCCTGATATGAGAAAATTCCTGCCGCCGGTGGGGATCGAACCCACCATCTCCCGCTTATGAATCTAAGGCGCTAGCCACTAGACCACGGGACACCCCAAGAAATAATGTTATGGAATAAATCAACATATATTGCATGATTGGAAAATAAATATTGGAAATATTCTGTCTGATAATGTTCATACGTTTTGTACTTGAATGAAATGTGTTTGAACAACTCACTATGCTTCGTTGAGTCGAGCTATAAGAGAGAGAAAAAAATCGAAGTTTGTTAAATATGTCATGTTCGATAGAGAGAGTTGAATAGAGAGTGAACTTTTGTGATAAGGGTATAAAGGTGACCAAGTTACGGTATCGTTAGCGGAAACCGACCTGACAGTGTGTGACAACAACGATCAACGTCAACAGAAAACCTCTTCTACTTCATTTGGCCACAGAGCACAGAAGATTTATTTAACCTGTGCTGGTTAAACATGGACTGGCTCCATTACTGGCTACAAACAGGCAACAAATTATTACAAATTAGGAACAAAGTAAAAGTTTGGACTGACGAAAAATACACATTGACAAGAAATGATCAAGTAGTACTGACCAGACTTTGCATTGGACACCCATTTCTCACACATAATTACCTCATGGCGAAAAAAGACCAATACCTATACCAACTCACCGAATGTAAAAGACGTAAGAAACTAAACAGTTGACTCGACCTTCAAGAATTCTTACAGAAGGTAGTCAATACATACACTTTATAATGCACACATATATGCATGTGTAGGTGTATTTATACCCGTCTGTATGTATGTATATATATATATATATATATATATATATATATATATATATAAAATAATGTACATAACATCAAAGACATTTAGTTGAAAACTTTTTCTACGGCACTCTCCAGATTAAGTAAAGATGGAATGGTTGGGATTCGGCTAAATAAACCTCAATATGATTTTGTTTTAAAAAATTTCGGACGTTTCGGCTACTCATTGGTAGCCTTCGTCAGCTAAAATGACAAAAAAAAGGAATTAATACAAAAACAAAAAAAATTATGATTGTGATAGGTAACAGAGCTATAGATACAAGTAACTTGGTGAACTTGATAAAAGAACATATCGTCTTAAATTCTTAGAATGAAAAAGTGAATAGGTACAATAATTGATTTTAATAGTAATTATTAACGTTAATTGATTTTGCAAAGAAATAAGAAGCTACATACCAATGACAAATATAGTAGCTAATAGTAACATTAATTAATTTTACAAAGAAATAAGATACTACATACCAATAGAAATGCCGAGCGGCAGAGGAATACCAAGGTTGGCAATTAAGTAACCATTGCAGAGTGTCTAAGGAGAAAAAGAAATCTACTGGGGTATAAGTAAGTGGAAACAGCAGGTGGTGGGGGAAATGTCGGTAAGGATCAAAAAGCAAGTTTATGACATGTCGGTAAGGATCAAAAGCCATGTTTATGACATATTTATGACAGGAAAGGAGTTAATGGAAGGATACCCAAGGGGCATGGTAAAAATCTAGGTGGGAGGTCGGGAGAGTATTTGGAAAATATTACTCTTCCGACCTCCCACCTAGATTTTTACCATGCCCCTTGGGTATCCTTCCATTAACTCCTTTTTCTCCTTTCCTGTCATAAATATGTCATAAACATGGCTTTTGATCCTTACCGACATGTCATAAACTTGCTTTTTGATCCTTACCGACATTTCCCCCACCACCTGCTGTTTCCACTTACTTATACCCCAGTAGATTTCTTTTTCTCCTTAGACACTCTGCAATGGTTACTTAATTGCCAACCTTGGTATTCCTCTGCCGCTCGGCATTTCTATTGGTATGTAGTATCTTATTTCTTTGTAAAATTAATTAATGTTACTATTAGCTACTATATTTGTCATTGGTATGTAGCTTCTTATTTCTTTGCAAAATCAATTAACGTTAATAATTACTATTAAAATCAATTATTGTACCTATTCACTTTTTCATTCTAAGAATTTAAGACGATATGTTCTTTTATCAAGTTCACCAAGTTACTTGTATCTATAGCTCTGTTACCTATCACAATCATAATTTTTTTTGTTTTTGTATTAATTCCTTTTTTTTGTCATTTTAGCTGACGAAGGCTACCAATGAGTAGCCGAAACGTCCGAAATATAGATTTTTTAAAACAAAATCATATTGAGGTTTATTTAGCCGAATCCCAACCATTCCATCTTTACTTATCACCTCGACGGCTAACTATCTAATCATCATGATCTCCAGATTAAGATCTACCTGTGGACCGAGTTTAGTCAAAATCGGACGAAAGGTGTGGATTTGTATAAGGGACAAACATACAGACAGACAGCTGGTAGATTTTTTTGACCTAGCCTAGGAGATTTCTCGTATCAAGACCTACCATTATTCTAAGTTTGGTCAAAATCGGTCAAACGGTGTAGATTTGTATAAGGAACAAACAAACAAAGAGAAAAAAAGACAGACACGTGATTTTTATATATATATCGATATATATAGCGAGAGAGAGAGAGAGAGAGAGAGAGAGAGAGAGGGAGAGGGAGAGGGAGAGGGGGAGAGGGAGAGAGGGAGAGGGAGAGGGAGAGGGAGGGAGGGAGGGAGGGAGGTAGGGAGGGAGGAAGGGAGAGAGGGAGGGAGGGAGGGAGGGAGAGAGGGAGTGAGGGAGGGAGGGAGAGAGGGAGGGAGAGAGGGAGGGAGGGAGGGAGAGAGGGAGGGAGGGAGGGAGAGAGAGAGGGAGACAGGGAGAGAGGGAGAGGGAGAGAGGGAGAGAGGGAGAGGGAGAGAGGGAGAGGGAGAGAGGGAGAGAGGGAGAGGGGGAGAGGGAGAGGGAGAGGGGGAGAGTGAGAGAGGGAGAGGGAGAGGGAGAGGGAGGGAGGAAAGGAGGGAGGGAGGGAGGGAGGAAGAGAGGGAGGGAGGGAGGGAGGAAGGGAGGGAGGGAGGGAGGGAGGGAGGGAGGGAGGGAGAGAGAGAGAGAGAGAGAGAGAGAGAGAGAGAGAGAGAGAGAGAGAGAGAGAGAGAGAGAGAGAGAGAGAGAGAGAGAGAGAGAGAGAGGGAGAGAGGGAGAGAGAGAGAGGGGTACCTTTAAGAAGTGAAAA